>JAMQGT020014850.1:0-94239 GCA_024447675.2 Pterophyllum scalare | reverse complement strand
GCAATATGAGGCCTACTGGTTCAGTTACATTGCTCAACTCATATTTCAACTCATCACAGAGGCTGTTCAAAAAGACTCCACGGAGGGCCTTCTCCTCCCATCCCGCTTCCTCGGCCAAGATGCGGAAGTCCACAGAGAAGTCAGCGACGCGCCGCCTCCCCTGTCTCGCGCTTTATTCACAGTGACCAGGGCAGGCGGGTTTGGGGAGTAGAGGGAAAAAGGGGGGAGCTCCGGGAATAAGAAGATCGGGTCGTTCGGTGGGCGTCGGCAGGTGACGGAGCTGCGGGTTCCAGGTGGGTTTCCACTCGGCCAGGGAGGAATCTGCACGAAAGACACAGGTCAGTCACAGCAAAGACACAGGAGACACACGCTAGATGGTGGCCGAAACTAACTGGTTCACAGTCAACGATCCAGCGACGGGTGGAAGCTTGCTGCCCGCTTAAGTAGAGCTGGACAACGAGATGATCAGAAACAGGTGAGAACAGCTGATCGAGGAGGGAGGAGACACCAGCCAAAACCGCGCCCACCAACATACAGCCACACACAAGGGGGAGGAACAGGAGTAGGAAAAAAAGGACATCACTGCCAGGGACCATGACACCTACGGCCTCCTCCACATCCCATGGTGTACTGGTCTGTCTCCCAGTAGAGCCTCCAGCCTCTGGACACTATGCTGACAGACACAGCAAACCTTCTTGCCACAGCTCGCATTGATGTGCCATCCTGGATGAGCTGCACTACCTGAGCCACTTGTGTAGGTTGTAGAGTCCATCTCATGCTAACACAAGTGCGAAAGCACCAGCCAACATTCAACAGTGACCAACACATCAGCCAGAAAGCATAGGTACTGAGACGTGGTCTGTGGTCCCCACCTGCAGAACCACTCCTTTATTGAGTGTGTCTTGCTAATTCACAATAATTTCCACCTGTTTTCTATTCCATTTGTACAACAGCATGTGAAGTTGATTGTCAATCAGTGTTGCTTTCTAAGTGGACAGTTTGATTTCACAGAAGTTTGATTTACTTGGAGTTATGCTGTGTTGTTTAAGTATTCCCTTTATTTTTTTGAGCAGTGTATTTATATGTTTCGTCACATTCTACCACCTGACCCTTTATAACACTGAGTTCCTGTGCCTGAGTTAGTTTCCTAAAATCAATGAGCATATCCTTAGTTTTCTGGATATTCATCTGCAGAAAAGATTCATCACACCACTGAACAAAGTCCTGAATAACTGGACCTTGGTGAGTCTCACTGCCCATCAGCAAACTGACAATAACTGAATCATCTGCATACTTTAAAATGAATCTGTCCTCCCTGCTACTGCGACACATGTTTGTATAAAGAATGAACAGGCGAGGTGACGGAGCACATCCTTGGGGGGAGCCGGCGGAGGAACAGACCTGATTAGACAGAGTGCCATTCACTCTCACTCTCTGAGATCTGTTTGTTAAGAAATCTAAAATCCAACCCACAAGGTTAAAACTTAAAAATAAAATGTTCTAAAAGCCTCTGAGTGAGGATGTGGGGTTGGATGGTGTTAAAAGCAGATGAGAAATCAATGAAGAAAAGCCTCGCATGTGTTCCCTTTCCCTCGAGATGTTTAAGAAGCAGGTTCATTAAGGTGACTGTGGCATCCTCTGCTCCTCGGTGTGGTCTGTAAGCAAACTGCAGAGGATCCAGGTCACGCTCTGTCTTCTTTAACATTTCAGACCTCACCAGTTTTTCAAAAGATTTCATCACAATGGACGTCAATGCAATGGGTCTGAAATCATTCAGTTTCTGGAGACAGGGACGACTACAGCATCCTTCCAACATTTGGGGACGATGCTGAGTCTGTAAAGACTTATTAAAAATATAATAAAATATGGGGCACAGCTGTTTGGCACATGATTTGAGCAGACGACCACAGATGTTATCTGGTCCCTGACTCTTGTTTAACTTTATGGAGGAAAAGGCCTTCACAATATCTGTGCATTCAATATTAAAATGATGACTGTCTTCAAGTTCCTGACTCACTTCCTGCCTCTCTTCACTAAAATCGAGTACATCAAATCGAGAATAAAAACAATTAAGAGCATTCGCTAATTCAGAGTCTGAGTCAAAACCCTCTAAAGTGACAGTGCCTTTGTTATTGGGGTTGCTTATACCTGCTATGGCTTTCATACTGAACCAAGCAGAGCCAAGGTTATTTGCAGCCATTTTATCTTCCAGTTTCTTTTAATAGTCCTGTTTTGCTTTAAAAACATTCATTTTCAGCTCCTTGGAGGCTGCATGCAAAACAGGAACAGAACCAGATTTGAAAGCACGTCTCATTCTGTAAACTGGATTTCACAGATTTTGTAACCCAGGGCATGTTATTGGGGAAGATTCTGACCTTCTTATGTGGTACAATCATATCTATGCAGAAGGCCATATAAGAAAATGTTACATCTGTTAATTCATCTAAGTCCCCATCACATGCCTCTATGAACATGTTCCAGTCTGTACAGTCATAACAGTCCTGTAGACACTGTATGGACTCCTCTGTCCAATTTTTAATGTCCTTTATTTGAGCTTTTTCCCTCTTCAGGAGTGATCTGTAAGAGGGTAGAAGGTGGACACAGTTGTGGTCTCCATTTCCGAGAGGAGGTAAAGAAAAGGATTTGTAAGCCTCCTTCACTGACCGATAACACAGGTCGAGAATCTTATCCCGCCTGGTACGACATGTTACATACTGGGTGAAGCTAGGGAATGTCTTTTTAAGGGACACATAGTTAAAATCACCCAGCACAAAGTTCGGAGCATCAGGCGAGACAGACTGAAGCTTCTGCACAACATCAGAGATAGTCTTACAGGCAGAAGACGCACTGGCCCTTGGGTGAATGTACACAACTGTGATAAAAAGCTAGGGAAACTCACGGGGCAAATAAAAAGGACGCAGGGATACTGATAAAAGTTCCACATCGGGAGTGCAGATTCGCTCTCTCACAGTCACAGAACTGCAGTAATTTAGAGACATACCCCTCCTCCTTGCGTTGTCCCCGTCAGCTTGGCATCACGATCAAGATGGTATGGTGATCCGAAGCCGCTGACTGACAGGTCTCTGTCTTGGTCACGCTCGGTTAACCAGGTCTCTGTGAATGCCATCACACAGCAGTCACTGAAGTCCTTCTGGAAGTGGACGTTTTCCTGAAGTTCATCCACTTTATTCCTGAGGGACTGAACATTTGCCAGGATCATCGGAGGCAGTGGGGTTCGGTTTAGTTGTAGTTTCCTCAGCTGTAGCCGACGCCCCCCCTCGCTTCCCTCTCTTGCGTCTTCTGTTGCGTCTTCTGTTCTCCTGTGGAATTTGTTGTCATCGCTTCTTCGAATGATTTCTGGAACCTGTAGCATGATACCTGACACGCTACTTGGTCTCACACAGTTCAGTTCCAGCAACTCTATCATGCTATATTTCCTCCTGGTTTCAGTAGCACCACTGTCAAACAGAGTGAACAGGAGGACTAGTAAAAATAGCAGCTCGATGCGTAACAGATCCATAAGTAGATAAAAGCCCCATGCACACTTAAACCCATGCTAAAAATGATTAAACCACACTAAAAAAAAACACTAAAAAACAACAAAAAAAGGATTAAAACAAAAAAAACAAACACATGACACAAGGACGCCAACTCTGACTGCTGGTCGCAGCGTGCGCATGTGCCCATGCGCCCATCGAGGTAAACACAACCACTATTTAATCATTAATTATTATTAATCTCTGTCTGTCTCTCTTCCACAGCATGTCTTTTGTCTTGTCTCTCTCCCCTCAGCCCCAACCGGTCATGGCAGATGACTGCCCCTCCCTGAGTCTGGTTCTGCTGGAGGTTTCTTCCTGTTAAAAGGGAGTTTTTCCTTCCCAGTGTCGCCAAATGCTTGCTCATAGGGGGTCGTTTTTACTGTTGGGTTTTTTCTGTATTATTGTAGGGTCTTTACCCACAATACAAAGTGCCTCAAGGCAACTGTTTGTTGTGATCTGGCGCTATATAAATAAAATTGAATTGAATTTTTTTTATAGTTGTAAATTTTGTTCTGAGTGCACCCCAATCTGATTAGCTGGAGAGCCCCTTTGAACTGTGTGAGATCTTCATGAAGTTGTTTATCAATAAGGTTGCTAGCATTAGGGTCCTCATTAGTTTGCCCTTCTATGACCCCTCTATCCCTGTCACATGGCCAGCTTTTTTTGACTAGTTCGAGCCTGTCAGTCATTCGTCTCTGAGGGAAATCATTGGTCATATGAAGCCTGCTGGGTCTCCAAATACCACCTTGCCTTTTCAAGGAGGTTTTTCCCACCTTGGCATTATAAGTGCTTAGTGTTATCAATGGGAGCTTAGCAAAGGGTTTAGTCCCTGCCTGTCATAAGAATGCAGTGCTAACCCCACTCATTAAAAAAGCTGGCCTAGACTCCTCTCTACTTTCTATTTTCAGGCCGATTTCTAAACAATTTCTAAATGATTTCTAAACTCCCTTTAATTTCAAAAAATTCTAGAAAAGATTGTTTACCTCCAGCTCAGTTCATTTTTAAAGTGAAATTCCTACAGTTTAGCTGACAGTTTAATTAATGTGTGTCATCTGGCTTCATGGATCCCTGTAAGGTCCAGGTAGTGCTTCACGCTACCACTGATCCTGGCCAAATGTAAAACTATTGAAAAAAAAACAGTCAGAAAAGATGAGGAGGGAAAATATTAAAGTGGCCTCCACCTGTAAAACCATTCCAGTTTTCTAATTGTTGCCCCCTTGTGCACCTGTAATACACCAAAGTGGCTGAAGCTGATTAAGAACATCTCTGCAACTTAACTGACCCAATTAATATCCCAGAAGTTTAACTGACTTGAAGCTATACTCCTATTAAAAAGTGTTCCTTTACTTTTTTTGAGCAGTGTACATCACCCAGTGCTGAAAGAAAAGGGAGAGGGTAAGAGGGAGAGGCACACATTTTCAGTGCATTGTGGAGAGGAATGCCATTGAATTTGGGTGTTTTTTTTTAACAGGCTCTTTTGTGTACAGGCTAAGGAAGTCCATTGTGTGGGCAGACACTCTGAGAAAAAAGGCAAGCTTGGAGCTGTTGTCTGCTGGTGCTTCGGGCCCTGAAAAGACCTGAATGAATCCTTGCCATCGGAAGCAGCCAGCCCAAAACCAAGAGACAATACCACCAGGCAACTTTGAAGACCAGCAACAATTATAAATGCAGCTTCACTGTATTAATTATGCATTCATGCTTTTGTCTTGATTCTTTTTTGTCCCTTGAGAGACCAGAATGCAGGAGCTGCAAGGTTTAACATTCAACAGATCTGAGGCTGAGATTACAGTGAAGAAACAACACATGCAATCTCTGCTCCGAATCCTTCAGTTGAAAATTCAGTGAGAGAGAAATGTGTATAGTTGGATGTGAGTTTCAAGGGATTATGGACATTAACAGGAACATTTTCACCTAATAAATTCAAGCTTCAGTAAAAAGGCAATAAAACAGGAATGGAAAAAAAAAGATTGAGAAAGTTTGGTGAAACTTGGTTTCATCTTGAAGAGCATGTTGCTAGGAAACTCTGAGTTACAGCTTTGAGTTCCACTTTTCACTCTCTTTCTTTAAGGCCTTTCACCGCTCTCCTCCCTCGGTTGCCTGTAGAACACACATAAAGCAACTTTTTGAAAGCATTGACATGAAGTTCTGCTGGCTGGCAGCCCTGCCCTGTCAGGTGGTTCTGTTGTGATCAAACATGCCAGTAAATGGCTCTTTTTGTGCTAGTGGCAAGGTTTATTCAGTAACAGAAGTACTTCTTTTAAAAAATCACTCTTTTCCTCATTTACAACAAAATCTGTCACACGTAGGACAGGAGAGCATGAAATCTCAGAGTCACCTCATGTTGGTCAAGCTTTCACTTTATTTATGACTGTAAAGTTGTAAAATTATTTATCAACAATAGAATCCTGATCCACAGAACTAGTGATGGTAACCTCCATCACTCCCCAGTCCAGCACCTGTGTGACAGCTCTATTATATTCAACCCAATCATTTTAAAAACAACAGGACTGAAAAGGCACAGTGAAGGAAAAGTAAACAGTGCAGTCAGAGGTTTCCGTGTCACATGCTAAAAACAAGCAGAGATCAATTCTAATAAGCTTCACGGTGGAGTTTGTCTGACAATGTATGATTATGTGCCTTTATGCTTTTAACATTTAAAAACAAGTAGAAAGGCAAAGAAAAACACTGAAACACAACACACATTCTTAAGATAAGCAACTGGTGGCTATTTTTTTATCATTAACATTTGCTAAGTTTATTTCTATTGGACTTTTCCACATTTTGTTTTTATAAAGTGTGACAAACATAGCTGACAGGAAACCAGCTTTTTATGGGACCATGTTTGAGTTAAGTTTTTAGTCTAACTTGGTTAAGTAGTTGCATTTGCCAAGGTCCAATAGCACCTACAGGACCCAAAGTGACTACAGCTGAGATTTTATACATGATTGCAATTGTTTACCTATGCAAACACTGGTCATTTTAGCCCACCTAAACAACATACCAGTACTGGCTGCAAACCTGCACAGTAACTATAATAGGTGAAAAATATACAACATTCCCAACAAGTTTTATATTCTCAGAAAATAAAGTACTTTATTTTACCTTTAAGGAAACTTAACATTATTTTTGGCTTGTTTGTGGGGCAGTAGCATCTATGGCTCTGTCATTATATGACTATGCTTTTCATATAGCTTAAATGCAAAAAAAAAGGAAAAAATTTAAATATCCATCCATCTTCTTCTGTTTATCAAATTCATGGTCAAAGGCAGGGGTCAAAGTAGTATTAAATTCTTTCTGGGACTAAGACAAAAACTATACTACTACTATAAGTATGTGTGTGTGTGTCTATATACACTGCTCAAAAAAATAAAGGGAACACTCAAATAACACATCCTAGATCTGAATGAATGAAATATTCTCATTGAATACTTTGTTCTGTATAAAGCTGAATGTGCTGACAACAAAATCACACAAAATCATCAATGGAAATCAAATTTATTAACCAATGGAGGCCTGGATTTGGAGTCACACACAAAATCAAAGTGGAAAAACACACTACAGGCTGATCCAACTTTGATGTAATGTCCTTAAAACAAGTCAAAATGAGTGCGAATTTGGCGAATTTGCCAATCCTGGTGTTCTCTGGTAAATGCCAAGCGTCCTGCACGGTGTTGGGCTGTGAGCACAACCCCCATCTGTGGACGTCGGACCCTCATACCATCCTCATGGAGTCTGTTTCTAACCGTTTGTGCAGACACATTCACATTTGTGGCCTGCTGGAGGTCATCCTCCTTGCACAAAGGCGAAGGTAGCTGTCCTGCTGCTGAATTGTTGCCCTCCTACGGCCCCCTCCACATCTCCTGGTGTACTGGCCTGTCTCCTGGTAGTGCCTCCAGCCGCTGGACATTACGCTGACAGACACAGCAAACCTTCTTGCCACAGCTCGCATTGATGTGCCGTCCTGGATGAGCTGCACTACCTGAGCCACTTGTGTGGGTTGTAGAGTCCGTCTCATGCTACCACGAGTGTGAAAGCACCACCAACATTCAAAAGTGACCAAAACATCAGCCAAAAAGCATAGATACTGAGAAGTGGTCTGTGGACCCCACCTGCAGAACCACTCCTTTATTGAGTGTGTCTTGCTAATTGCCAATAATTTCTACCTGTTTTCTATTCCATTTGCACAACAGCATGTGAAATTGATTGTCAGTCAGTGTTGCTTCCTAAGTGGACAGTTTGATTTCACAGAAGTTTGATTTACTTGGAGTTATATTGTGTGTTTAAGTGTTCCCTTCATATTTTTGAGCACTGTATATATATATATATATATATATATATATATATATATATATATTGCTTCAGCTGGTTCTGTGCAGCCTCTGTATACAACCCTGTATTTATTCTTGTGTAGCTGGATTATGTAGGTTAATAACCATGTGGTCATGTGCCGGTGTTTTATATGCGGTGCCGGCTGGGATGTTTCCCTCTTTGGGTACTGACTTGTGTGCGCTTCTCAGGTGGACTTTGATGTTGGTGGATTTTCCTGACTGAGAAGTGCTCCGCACATGTTTTCATCATCCACAACAAGACACTTGCTTCTATCTGTGTTATCTAACTCCAAGAAACTCCATATGGAACTCTGTTGCTTTCCCAGCAGACTGCTACCTAAAAGCAACAGACTTCCATATGGAGTTTAGACCAGCGTGGTGAGCACGCACGCACATGTAGACATGTACACACAGTTGCGGCACTCTCAGCATACTACTGGAGCAGAAAATATAATTTCATATCAATCCACAAGGCTTTTAAATAAAATAATGAAAGCAAAGATCATTTTATCAATAATTTCAGTTTGTTTTAGTTAGTTTTTGTAAAATAACAATATAGTTTTAGTTAGTTATCATTATTTCCTTTTAATTATTATTATTTATTTCAGTTAACGAAAATGTTTTTTCAATTTCAGTTTTCGTTATTTCATTCATTTTTGTTAACTATAATAACCTTGTTGCACACACTGTATGCTTAACACTTAACTGATGACCATCTCCATTCTGGCTCTTTCCACCAATACAAAAATTCTGGAAAGAAATAATCACCAATCTTTTTTGTTTTGATTTCATTTGAAATAAAAAATTTGTCAGTTCAGTTGTTTTCACGGTTTTCATTTAAAAGTCTGTAGATGAATTATTTATAATTTATTTATAAATTATTTATTGGTTGTCCTGCCCCAATGCAAGCGGAGGTTGTTAGCATCTTTGCACTACTTGTGTAAAATTATGCAGTCCATTAAATTGAACCAACCTGTTTTGGAGGTGTCTTGTTGAAACTGAGCAGAATAACATGAAACACAATTAGTTAATCTCTCTTTGCTTTTAATTGGGATATTAAACGTAGCCATGAATGTTTTACCGGCTGGCCGTTGATGAAAGCCTCAAGCTCCGAGGGGACAGAAGCTAGAGAATTGAGGCTCCAGCATAGCACAAACAGTTCAGAAATAATTTAAAATGAAAAAAAAAAAAGTATTTACTAACTGATAGGTCCTGTTTTAGACTGCTTATTACTAGCGGATCTACTCTGACCCCAAGTGCAGCAGTGACTCGTTCTGAACGGCTTTACAGCAGGCAGCTGCTCACATCTTCCCTACCGGCGCAGAATCTTTTAGTGGTATGCTGTACCGGACCGTACCAGCTTACTTTCACCCCTGTTTGCAGAGGACTGGAGGCTATCCAGGCTGTGGCTCAGGAGGTAGAGCAGATAGAACAGGTCACCTACTAATTGGAAGGTTAATGGTTTGATTCGTGGCTGCTCTGGGCTGCATGCCTTGGGCAAGATACTGAACCCCAAGGTGCTCTCGGATGCAAGCGTTGGAGTGTGAATGTTAGACAATAAGCATTTAGCTTAGATATACATGGGAGAGCTTGTATGAATGGGTGTGAATGCAAACATGTTGTATAAGTGCTTTGAGTGCTCGATTAGAGTAGATGAGGTTGTATAAGAACTAGTCCATTTACCATCCCAGCTGCCATAGAGAGAGAAAATATGCACCCTAGACAGACAGCCATTTGCACTCACTTTCACGCACACGCAAACTCCACATATTATTAATTCGAACCTAGGACCTTCTAGTTTCTGTGAGGCAACAGTGCTACTGTTAGAATATAATTCACAATATTCCTGATACACACAGGACCTCGGGGGCAGGCATGTTACCCAGAGGTTGACGAGATTGGCCTGCGTGTGTGCGTGCATGCGTGCGTATGCCTGGGCCTTGCTGTGCCTTGCCTCCCTGCTGCTCCTCACTATTTGCTCCTGTGACCCCCCCACCCCCGAGGGTATGGGTGCCTTGGGGTTCCTGAACGGGGCTGGATGTTCTGGCATGGGTGTTGACCTGCTCCCCAGGGGGTTGTGGTCTTCTTCAGCCGGGGGGGGGGGTGTCTCGGTCTTCATTGAGCTTAATGGGCTGCAGGTGGCCCGGGTTTCCTGGCTGTTTCTCTACATGCCTCTGGCTTCTGATGGGCGGAGCTGCAGCTTTCCACCCTCATTAGTAGGTACATTTCATGACATAGACACAAACACTCACACAGTAGCAACACAACAAAAGGGTTGGTTTGTGTAGCCATCATTTGTTTGTTTTGTTTTTGTTCTGCTTGCAAAATCTGACAGACATGAAAGTTTTTGTTTTTTTGTTTTTGTTTTTTAAAAAGAAGAGCCGTGCCACCATACTGCCACAAAAAAATTTAATGGTAAATTCAGTGCTGAAAATTGTATTAGATGACCTGCCATAAAAACAAAAAAATACAAATATAGACCTCTCTCAAACACTTGTTTAAATATCATATTGTAATTTATTAGGCAAGTAATTCATGTTTTTATATCCAAATTTGAATTTTGAAATATAATTTCAATTAAAGAGCATGCATGCTGTTGGAAACATTAAAAATTATCTTGGTAATTACTAATACTTTTAATTTAGCTGCAAACCTTAACCAGATATTTGTGTTTTGAGGGAGATATGATTTTTTATAACACTTTGCCTGTCTGGGGTTTAGGGTATAATTGTTTTTTGACTACTTTTGATTTTACCTTAATATTTCACCTTACAAACAGTTCACCTTGTTTTTCTTTTTTCTTTTCAGCACAACCTTACTTCAGATGTATGGCTGGACAGTTATTTTGTTCATTTTGACATACTATATTAACACATTGGACCAAAAACATACCAAAATCATAAAATCAAAGAAAGAAAATTAGATTTCATTATTGTGAAAACCACCATTCAACAAACTACTTCTATAACTTAAAATACAAATATAAGTTGTAATTTTCAAAAACCTATGTACAAATTTAGTAAACTAAAAAGTTATGTAAAATTTTTTACATCAAAATAGGTGTTTTTGTACAACTATTTATAGAACGATCAGGGGTTCAAGGTGTGTCACTCCTCCTGTTGTACACCTGGAGAAAGCGTTTACATTTGAGTCTGCCTTTGGTGACTTTTTGCCTATCTGCCTTGTCTATGACAACATAATACATTAAATACACTACACACTAACTATACACTCCATACATGCTAAAATCCCTCAAATCTCTTAAATGTCAAAACTTTCACCATCACTCTCACAACTTTCACCTGTTCCTAAGTAAACAAATGCCAAATGTTGCCATATAATTTTTTGATTTATTGATGTGGTGAACTTAGGGATGTTGTGATTTTATTTTTTATTTTTGTTTCCTTGTTTGCAAGCACTGTCTGCTACCGAACATCTAATTTTTACAGTTTTTTTCCTGCACCAAATGCACACAACACACGAGGAAAATATACAGGAAAAATTGTGGCATAAATTATTGATCATGGCAATTCTCCATGGTTTTGATGAAGCCATGTATATACTTGTATGTATTTTGAAGTCCTCACTTTCAACACAAGGGTGTGTCCTGCTGATATGCCAATTTAAATTCATCCATGCATTCTCTTCCACTTATCCTGTTCAGAGTTGTGGGGGGCTGGAGCCAATCCCAGCTGTCACAGGGCAAGAGGCAGGGTACACCCTGTGCAGGTCAACAGTCTGTCACAGGGGGAACACAGAGAGACAGACAACCATTTACACCTTTGGACAATTTAGAATCACTGATTAACCTAACCCCAGTAACTGCATGTCTTTGGAAAAAGGTGTGGATTCGAACACAGGCCTTCTAGGTGTGAGGCAACAGTACTAAACACCCCATCACCATGTGGTCAATTTAAATTGATGATGTCATTTGAACACCAGACTGTCAAATCCAGCTTTTCTGGATTTCTGTTTTACCTTGACCCAATTATGGCAAAAATTTAATCAGGTGATTAAGCTGGGTTACTGGCAAGCTTTAGTGCAAATTTGGTATGAATCAGACTGGTAGTCTAACTACAATTTTGTTAACAAAAAACCAGACAAAAATACCAAAAACAATAAACTGCTCCCAGGGGCGGGGTAATAATTAGACTAACAGTCACAATGAAAACGGTCTAGCGTTACATGAGAAGATGATCTTAAACACAAGATTAGCCAAATTTAAATCAGGTAAGGGTTCTGATTTTTCCAGAAACCTGAACTTTTTCATTACACCTCATGTTCCTTTTAATTGCTTGGGAACTTACAGGTGCTGGTCATAAAATTAGAATATCATGAAAAAGTTGATTTATTTCAGTCATTCCATTCAAAAAGTGAAACTTGCATATTATATTCATTCATTACACACAGACTGATATATTTCAAATGATTTCTTTTACTTTTGATGATTACAACTGACAGCTAATGAAAACCCCAAATTCAGTATCTCAGAAAATTAGAATATTACTTAAGACCAATACAAAAAAGGACTTTTAGAAATGTTGGCCAACTGAAAAGTATGGACATGAAAAATATGAGCATGTACAACACTCAATACTTAGTTGGGGCTCCTTTTGCCTGGATTACTGCAGCAATGCGGCGTGGCATGTAGTCGATCAGTCTGTGGCACTGCTCAGGTATTATGAGAGCCCAGGTTGCTCTGATAGTGGCCTTCAGCTCTTCTGCATTGTTGGGTCTGGGGTATCACATCTTCCTCTTCACAATACCCCATAGATTTTCTATGGGGTTAAGGTCAGGCGAGTTTACTGGCCAATTAAGAACAGGGGAACCAGTCCTACCGGAAGCTTTGGCACTGTGTGCAGGTGCCAAGTCCTGTTGGAAAATGAAATCTGCATCTCCATAAAGTTGATCAGCAGCAGGAAGCATGAAGCGCTCTAAAACTTCCTGATAGATGACTGCGTTGACCCCAGACCTCAGAAAACACAGTGGACCAACACCAGCAGATGACATGGTACCCCAAACCATCAATGACTGTGGAAACTTTACACTGGACCTCAAGCAACATGGATTCTGTGCCTCTCCTCTTATCCTCCAGACTCTGGGACCTTGATTCCCAAAGTTAATGCAAAATTTACTTTCATCAGAGAACATAACTTTGGAGCACTCAGCAGCAGTCCAGTCCTTTTTGTCTTTAGCCCAGGTGAGATGCTTCTGACACTGTCTCTTGTCCAAGAGTGGCTTGACACAAGCAGCTACAACAGCTGAAACCCATGTCTGCATATGTCTGTGTGTGGTGGTTCTTGAAGCACTAACTCCAGCTGCAGTCCACTCTTTGTGAATCTCCCCCATATTTTTGAATGGGTTTTGTTTCACAATCCTCTCCAGAGTGCGGTTATCCCTATTGCTTGGACACTTTTTTCTACCACATCTTTTCCTTCCCTTCGCCTCTCTATTAATGTGCTTGGACATAGAGCTCTGTGAACAGCTATCCTCTTTAGCAATGACCTTTTGTGTCTTGCCCTTCCTGTGCAGGGTCTCGATGGTCATCTTTTGGACAACTGTCAAGTCAGCAGTCTTCCCCATGATTGCGTAGCCTCCAATATTCAAATTTTCTGAGATACATAATTTGGGGTTTTCATTAGTTGTCAGTTATAATCATTAAAATTAAAAGAAATAAACATTTAAGATATACCAGTCTCTGTGTAATGAATGATTAAAATATGTAAGTTTCACTTTTTGAATGGAATTACTGAAATAAATCAACTTTTTCGTGATATTTTAATTTTATGACCAGCACCTGTATATGTACATTTAGGCCCTTAAAAATTTACACTGTTATCTTGGGTTCCAATAATTAGATTTCTGTGGGTGAGGGGGGGGTAAATGTACAGAAGTTTCGATTTTTAAAAAATTAAATCCCCAGGAGAAAACAAACAAATAAATAAACATAAACATTATTAAATATTGATCAACCTTCTAACTCCACCTTCCTGCCCTGTCAAAGACATTCAAACTGTCATTTTTATGTGCATTTATGGCATTTATGTACACAAAAATTTGATTTTTAATATCCATTTCATTTTCACTACATCTACTGGATATTATTACTTCATCTTGCTTTTTTACATTGCCTGAAGTCAAATAATATGAATAAAGATGAAGATGCATCTCTCTAAAACCTATTAATGTAGGTGTACCTGAAAAAAAGGGTGCATTTTGTTTTTGGAAACACAAGCTTGATGGGTGCAATAAAACTTAACAAATTTAACTTTTCAGCCTTACTCACGGTACTGCCAGCCTTAGTCAAAGTAGTGCAGCATTCTCATGGCCACCCCACGGGTCGTATTATAAAGCATTACCATGTATACTTATCGTGTTACAGGTAAACCTCATATGACCGCATGATAACTCAGATTTATGCACTTTGTAAATTGCCAAAATGCCTTCAAGCTGCTGCAGATCTTCCTTCCAGCACAGAACATATTAAACCCAGCAGTTATGCCAATGTGTTGTGGAATAGGGGTCAGAGGTCATGTGTGTTGGCAGAGTGTAACTGGCCATGTGCTTCAGATACAAGTTGGGCTGTTGACTGCAAAGCCTATTGGTAAAACAGGAGATGGTTTGAGGAGTATTAGAGATAAGAAGAGAGAAGCTGGAGTGAACACAAGTGTCAACACATTTCTGCTTCTTTATTAAAGTGACCTTTGTCCTCAGCTAGCCCAAAATAGAAGGTTTTTCCATTGTGTGTGTGTGTGTGGGGGGGGGGGGTCCAGGCCAATACAGAGCATATCAGCACTCTTCTTTCCTACAAATGAACTTGTTATCTGTTGAGTACTCTCATCAGAGTGCAGATGAAAGTGAATCAGATCTGCTGTTTCCTGAAGCCTCCTCCACTGAAGAGGCTGGAGAGGAGTGTTTTGTGTTGCTGCCTGGTATGCAGAGAGCAGCCTAGATGTACAAAGATGTTGGTAATAACACTTAATCTTTGCAAAGGTTCAATGGCTGCCAACCAACCAGCCAACCCAACCAGCTGGCGGAGCTTCAACAATGGTAGCAAAACATCAAAGTCAGAGGGAGAGCAAAACGGCCAGTTCCCATCACCAAATCTGAGCAGAAAGTAAACATGAACCACATTCATATGAACCAACTGCTTGAAAAGTCTTTAATCAATCATTCACTAACTGTTGCTTCTCATAGGGGCTTAGCTCTATTGGATTTTACTGGAATAAACCTTCTTTTTTCTCTCTGATGACTTGATGCAACCTGTTCAGGACATACCCTGCCTGTCACCCAATGACAGCTGGGATAGGCTCCAGCTCCCCACAATCTTGAGTTGGACCAGCAATTAAGAAAATGGATGGATGGTGATAAATCTCTCAGTCCTTATTACACTGAAGAGATTAATCAGTCCAAATGCAAAAAGAAAACCAGTTAAAACTTGTGGGGAGTTAAAAAAAAACAATTTAATTTCTAACTGAAAAACAATCAAACAAATACAGTATTGGAAGGGCACTCAGCGCATTCAATGTGCCGATAATATGCTTTAATAGATACTACCCAATGTTGTCATATTCAATCAAATAATTTTCACCATTATGAATCATTAGACCTAGAAACCTTCTTCGATCATAAACAAACTTTGGTAATGTAATAGTAATGGAACACTTGGGGCAGAGACCCCCAACCTGGGAGAATTGCTCCAGCAGATTCCAGGAACAACATCTGAGAACTATGTCTAGAAGAGCACAGTATTGGGAACAAAACTGGGCTTTTACAGGATGGTGCAGGTCCTAAGCTCATTCTCCTTGTTTCTCCTGTGATATCTTTGTTTGATGTAAACATAGAGATGTTAGCTCATGTGAGCTCTGTCACTCTGAGTGTGCTCTGGTTTGAATTTGCCCCCTGCTATTGGTTCAACACTGTTAAAGAGAATGACCTCTTACAATTTAATTAGGAGAGGTTGGGGTGGTGGTGCATGGCGGTGGTGGTGGAGGTTTATACAGTGAGTGCGATTATGCAGAAAATGGGTGTATAATGACACCCGGTCTGTGTTGTGCTAACTGACCTCATTACCTCAATTCATGTATTGATGGGGTTGCTGGGAGGATTATCTCAATATACCTCAACTGTTGATTATAAATCTGAAGAATAAATCCATCAAAATTACAAATTCATTCAAGGGAGGTTTGTCTTTTACCTCTTTAAGAAATATTTTTCCATGACGTTATCTTCTTTTTTTTTTAGTTTACTTCTTTTGTCCTCATTTGCTTAATTTTTTCCAATTTTGTTGTTCTTACCATTTTTCCTTATTTATTGCTTTTCCTAAATGTCTTAACTGTGTAGTTTGTGTCAGAATTTAAAAGATACAATTAAAATCAAATGTAGAAATATTTTTTGCTATAAATACCACATAAATACATTTTAAAACATATAAATACATACCAAAAATGGATTGTAATGGGTTTTTAGAAAGTTAACACTGTGAATTAATGCATTAAGACAAACAAGTAAATATGAATGTACTGACCTGAATTAACCTGGATTTGGTGGAGTTAACGAACAGCACAGAGCTCAGATGATTCTTTTTGCAAAACGTTAAATACATATCAATAAAAACTGGATGAGCCTATCTGATGTCCTGAATAAAAGGCCTTGGGAACCTTCCCTCAGGATATTTATTCAATGACTGGTGCCTTTTCCCATGTAACATCATCCATGGGTGGAGCCTACCTGTTAACCTGAAAAGGATGTTTGAACAGATGATCTGGTCTGATTCATCTTCAAAAACCCATTCAATAATGAAATGACAAAAGAAGCCATTTGCTTCAAATGATACTCAAAGTGGTTTGATCCATCAATAGGATGAAGACTGAAGTATAAACAACTAAATTATACAATAATATTTCTCTTTATTCACAACTTAACCTTTAGTTTTCTAGTTCTGGCCATCATTTCCCTTAGTACTGATAGGGAATTTGTGTAAAATCCATCCATCCATCCATCCATCTACTACTGCCCTTACAATCTAGACCTGGAAATGACCCTCTGATTTGCACTGGAGCCACTGTGGCCAGTATTTGAGATGATGGTCAGTGTAATTTTATCTTTTGTGGTTAAAATGACACTGACCCCTGCTTGAATTTTGATTCATTTAGATTATTGTATTCAATGTAGCCTAGACCTTAGAGTAAGGACAGTTTCTTACCCTAACGCCAAGCATTTCATGTGTCAAATAACAATGGAAATTGATAATCAGAAAATGGAAGATGATTCATGTCTGCAGCAGTGTTTATTTTATATGTGTATATAGCACCAATTTGATTCTGGGGTGAAATAAACTCCACCAAGATCAATTCTGCTAACTTACAACCAGTGATGGCATAGTTACCTTGAAAAAGTAATTGGATTACTGATTTCTCTTTTTTAAAGTAACTCAGTTACTTTACAGATTACTTAATTTTAGAAGTGACTAAGTTAGATTACAAGTTACTTTATTAGATACTTTCAACAGGTGCTTGACTTGTGCGGAAAAGTGATCGTCTGCCCAGTGTTGTTGTCAAGACCATCTAACCCGAGACCGAGACAAGAACAAGACCAGAGTGTATTGAGACCAAGACAAGACCAAGACTTTTAGGGTCCAAGACCGAGTCGAGACCAAGACTGAGGGAGGGCGAGACTGAGACAAGACCAAGAACAGTGCCACATGCTAAATGACATAATAAAATGTGAAACATGATCAAAATCACTTCTCAAATTGATCTGAAAGATCCACTTTCCCATAAAAACACCTTATGAGGGACCAAACTGGCAAAAATCAGGCACAGGGGTATTTTTTAAATTGTGGGCTTTATTATACCCCAAAAAAGGCAAAAATATTATGAGAACAAACAATTCTTAAAAATCAATGGGCCTATAAAAGAGGTCAACTAAACAAAATTTTCAGAAACCATATTTAGCAGAACTCAACTAACTGACCTCCCAAATGAGAGACAGCTCAGCCTATATAGTAATAGAATAAACCATTTTAAATGCCACAGGGGGAACCAGAGTGTACCTACATTTGAAAAAGCAGCTACAAAGTCCTCATATTGCTGATCAAGTGGTTGATGAAAAACATCCAGCTGTTTCCAGGTAAATTTACTGGTTACAGGAACAAGAGCTCCTTTCGCTCCACCTGAGCTCACCGTCTCAGTAACGGCTCTGCCTCTTTGGCTTGCTGCACTGTGCAGACAGTCTGCACGTAAAACAGCTGCTGTTGTGGTTTTTTTTAAAAAATCTGGGGGCTGCATGAGCTTAATGTTGTAATGTGTTTTATTCACAAGCATCCTCCAAATTATGTTTCTACTGCAGGTCTAGTTTTAGTCAGTAATCAGGGATTAAAACATAAAAAACATTTTGACGGAGCCCCTTGGTACTGAAGTGGGTTGAGGGGGCACGCTAGTGCTAATGGCAGCCCCCGCTAGCAAACTGTGGTTCTAGGGATTGTTCTGGTGGCTACAGCTGAATTAAAGAAAAAATAACAGCTGATATTCTACACAACACATGTGCGCTCATACACAAACATGCACACTCTCAGCACAGAGCAGTGGGGGCATGGGAAAACTTGTCAGCAATGATCCACTTGTGTTAAAGGGTCGTTTTTTCCAAATGATGGAAATCCTTTGCAGCAACGGTGAAGTTTAATGCGGCTAACTTGGATGAAATGTCCTGGCTGGGTGCTGCAGGCAAGGCAGGGAGGACCTCAAAGCAGGACGCAGGGCAAAGAGTTGATATGTTCTTAACTTTATTGAAAACAACACGAGAGAACAAAGCTGGACAGGGGCCAGCTACACGAAAACTAAACACTAGAGAACTAGAAACTCGAAAACACTTGAAACTAGAAAACTCAAATACACCCAGCACGAACGTTAACCTAAACATACAAGACTAAGGACCCGACAAAGGACAAAGACAAGAGCAGACAATAAATACACAAGGGTTAATGAGGGTGGCCACAACAGGTGGGGAAACAGCTGACCATAATCATGCAAACAAGACAGGGGGAAGCAAAACTGAAGGAACACGACACTATCAAAATAAAACAGGAAGTGGAACTAAATACAAAACACCCAAACCTAACACAAGAAACCCAGAATAACATACAACAGAAAACCTAACCATAACAAACTGAGGATCTAAATAATAATACACATCAGCAAGAAAATACAACAAAATGGAACTACATAGAAAGAGAACTCAAGAACCTGGACCACCGGCACACAACCATGACCTGAAATGCTCTGCTTACCTGAGCTGCAGTGTTAAAACGAAAAATCTAAGCAACAAATGTGTGTCGAGGAATTTTAATAATCATATTGAGTTACTCGAGGAATCATTGCAGCCCTAAAATTTGCATTAAATTTTCAGTTTGTGTATCAAAATACATGAAGGTTGGTATTTACCGTTCATGCTGGGATTTTTTTTTGTTGAATTTTTGGGGCGGAGTCCATGGTGTGCTCCTGGGAGAGGGCGGAGGAGTGAAATCTTTTGGATTTGAATCAGTATGTTTCGCATCCAATAAAAGCAAGGATGTTAACAAATATTCTGCCAATTTAGTAATATTTCCACAGTTGCGGTTTCGACTGGTCTTGAAATAAAATCCAGAGTCCTCAATGTCCGAGTCCATGACAAGACCGAGTACAAATGCGGTAGAGTCCATGACAAGACCGAGACCATGAAAAAGCAGTCTTGAGACCGGTCTCGAGACCAAGACCATTCTCCAGTACTACAACACTATGTCTGCCATAAAGTGATTCTGATGTTTCTATGTGCTTTTATGTGTAATGTCTTTGTATTAAAATGAAGAAATAACTTGTTTTTCAACAATCTTTAGGAGTCTGTGTTATTGTATCTACATTATAATCAATCCTGTGTTTTTTGGCCACTTAAAATATGGAACTGTGATATTTTTTGCAATTTCTGAAGCCCTCTGAGCCAGATTTCTGTTTAAAAAGACATTTTTTAATGTCAAGAACAGTTTTTACCTTGACAAAAAGCAAATATATAAAAGTCACTTTGCCAAAAACTGAGTGCAGCTTCTACCTTGTGATAGAAATGCTGTTTCTCACTCAGAATGACTTGATATCATTCATGAGAGATATGTTTGACATATGTTTCACAGACTATCAACAGTCATTTAGAACATTTAAATACAGGTAATCATTCTCTGGCAAACACCACAAAATCTCTTTGGCAGACGATCACTTTTTGGCACAACACCTGCAGCAACCCCCCCCCGCCTCAACATAAAAATGACAACCACAAAATGAGGGCGAGTCAACCGTGTTTAGGGGCAGCATTTCTTCTACTGCATACTGTCTGACCAGTTTCTTCAACTCACCCCCACTTACTTGTTTGTACCGAGGTCCAGCTTTTGTTGTTTGGGTGCTGGGGGGTCTCATGCATTAGCCGCAGCTCTCTGCTTCGCACCACCAGGTGGGATTTGCTTTGTAACATTGACTGTGCCATTCTGCGACTCCAAATGTTTCTTTAAATTTGATGTAGCATTTTTGAAGCTAGATAGCACTTTGTCACCAGCACAGACTGTACAGCTAACCTTGATATTGTCATCTTTAGCCGACACAAACTCAAAATAGTGCCTGTATTTCCAGCTAGAAAATGCGCGTCTCTCTCCTCCCTCCATTGTTTATGTTTGTGTCACTGCGTGCCATTATTATGGAAGCTTGTTTCCACCACTAAAAAAAAAAAATTGCCATCCAAAACTCAAAATTTCGAGTTTCTAACTTAAAACTTCGAGTTGTTTTCTCGAAATTTTAAGTTACTAAGTCAAAATTTCGAGTTATGGATGGCAATTTTTCACATTAGTAATTCAAAATTTTGACTTAGTGCTGCCAAACAGGAAGCTCCATGATCCGTACATCATTTCCTTGTTAACCGAAGCAGGAAGCTGAAGGTATCAGCTGTCCAACAGATCGACATGAAAACACTGATTCCTTACCTTTTACACAGCTGTTTTTTGCTAGAAGACATTTTGACCATTGACAGTCAAAAACATGCTGACAATTTGTTCATGTTTGCTATATACTGCTAGTTCACTGATATGATCAATACCCCATTTTGAGTGCGCATGCGCTGGCAGCATCTGCTTCCAGGTAACAAGGAAATGACCTCTTTTTCAGAGCTTCCTGATTGGTAGTGCTAAGCCAAAATTTTGAGAAAACAACTCAAAATTTCGAGTGGTGGAAATAAGCTTTCATACATTATTGTCCTCATGCTGAAAATGGGACTTAATTGTCACATTGGCCAGACCTCAATCCCCGAAATGCAAGAAGAAAGCCAAAATATATCTTTTTACTGAGGAAAATGACAAAAATAGTAATGCATTGACTTGGATAAGTAACTTTCATCTGAATACTGGACCGCAAGTAATAATGCGTTAGATTACTTGTTACCAAAAAAGCAGTCAGCTTAGAGTTACACGTTACTGACATCCCCGCTTACATCTCTTAGACTCTACTAGAGTAGCTTTGCATGACTCACACCTTAAAATAACCCTTATTTATTTGATACTGAACTGTCATGTATCTGTCATCCTCATGGTGTTAACTCCTACCATTATAAAGCAACCTTCTTTTCTTTGGCCTTCCCTCACAAACACAAGGCTTGAGCAGCAAGTGGGTGGGCCTTCTGTGCCTAGGGCGACCATATTAGAGATATGGATCTTTATGACATCATACATATTCAAAACAAGAAAAAATGTCTAAAATGAGCATTTAGAGCAGCCTGCAGCCTAAGTGTTTGGCTCAACTCTAGCTTTTTGTCTAGCAGCTGCTTTAGGATAAATCGCTCCAAAGGCATCTTTAGGCCAAGTACAACCTTTGTTTAAAAGATATATAAGTGTAGTTCAATCATCAATGGACAAATATTTTGTTCCTTTATGCAATAAGATTTTATATAGTATTTCAAAAAGCTAGGCTATAGATCTAATCTACAACACCATAACTGATCATTCATCAGGACGTTGAGAACCATTTAAACCTAAAATGCAACTTAAATGTGTGCAACAGATTTTCAGAATGTAATTAGAGGTTAAAGTTCTGCTTCAGACAACCTGTAACATTTCTAAAAATGGTCTACCACTGGACCGCTTCCTCTGTCAGTTTCAGATTTCACTATTCTCCCTCTGCAGTAGCTCAAAATCTGTGTATAGCTGTTTGGCCTTCTGAAACACCAGCCAGGTTTGTGCTGCTTCACAGTAGCTTGTTTTGTTCTGGAGATATTTTCTGCTGTGTGATCGTGTGTGTTGGACACTGTGAGAAATGGCTCTGCTTAGTGAATCACTTAGTAAGTTGGCAAAAGGAGAAGAAAAACAAGCATTTCTCACTATGTGGAGGGTTGGTTTACCTCAAGAGATGTTGGAGGGAAAAAAAATCACTCCCAGCCTGAGTCCAGACTGTAGGAAAATCATTGAAAAAGCACCCAAAGAATCCCTCAATGGTTGCTCTGCGGGGGTACAACTAATTTCATTAGTCTCCTTGGAAACATTCAACCTAACAAATGGAAAGAAGTTTCTGCATAAATTAAAGGTAATCCAGAGCAAATTATGCAAATATATTCACTGAGATAAAGGGGGGGGGGTTATTGTGAGATTAAAAAATTTTCAGCCAGTGGTTGAAGCTGAAGTGAGGAAAATATGTTTGTGGGGAGTAGGCTTGTGAGGAAATGAGAGAGGGGTGTTTCTGAGATGTTATGAAATGACCCAGTGGTCAGTATTTACTCCGCTTATTAACTTGGTACATACGGTATCAGTCAAAATTGTTACTGTATGCCGAAGACTGTTGAAATGCAACTGACTGTACATAGCTAAATTATCCTGTTTGGAGGGTCACAGTGCTCAGTGCAGAAGTTAAATTCTGTGTTGGTGTTCTTCCCACATTGCTACAGCATCACCACTTCAACTGACCAATCACATTGTTATGTCATAGCTTTGCAATGTGGGGGGAAAAAACTGCCTTTGTCAACAAAGAAAAAAAAAGATTGTGCCACTTGGGACACATTTTAAAAAAAATAAAAGGTAAGCATTATGCAATTTTCTTTGAACACTTTGACATGAGTTGTCATGGTCCTGGACCTTCTGCTGAGTGTTCTGTGTTTATGTGGTTGAAGTCATGTTTCTTAGGATGCTTATGATTTGGATTTCTAGTTTACTGTGGCTTTTGTGGTCTTGAATGTTTCCTTAAGGTTTCAGTTTTGACCATTTAGTTCTGTTCCAGTGGTTTTCCTGAAAGTGTGCCCTCCCTGTTTGCCAAGCTGCATTTCTGTCTATCATGTCTAGTCATTTCCTGTTTTACTTTGTTAGCTTTTGTTTTGTCTGCTTTGTATTCAGTTTTGCTTTCTTTGTCCTGTTAGTTGGATTCTAATCAGCTGTGCTCCCTGGTGTGTCCTATCTCCCTGATAGGACACAGCTGTGTGTGTGTGTGTGTGTGTGTGTGTGTATTGTCTGTTTTCTGTTTAATTTTTCCAGTTCTCTAAAAAGTTTTACCTTGTTGTATTAACTATTATAAATTTTGTTGTGTAACAAGAGTCAGTCTGCTTTAATTAATTAATATAGGGTTAAAAAGTGTTAAGCTAGTGCTGGGCGATATGGACCAAAAATAATAACTCAATATTTTTTCTTCCCAAAAGGTGTAAACAAAAAGGTACTTCTGAGTCAGAGCTACATGTTCCAAATGGTACACAGGCACTTTTATTAACATTCAGCTGTAGATGTACATGAGAAATTGCTCAAAAACAATTTTTTTGTCATATTTAAATAATAATGCTCCTCAAATAAATTATTGTCTTTTTTTGTTTACATTTTAATAGCACAGTTGTGAGTCTTTTTTTCTATAAACAGAAAAGATACAGAGCAAAAATAGCAAAAGGCTGGCTTATTCTTTAAAAAAAACAGTCTCCAGTGAAGTAGACTTCACCAAAGTGCTTCCTCCTGTGTGTACTCCTGTACATCTCATACTCTGTGCAAATAACAAAACATGTAAACAGACTGAATGAACAAAATTTCAATCTCAGTCAGCAGGATTCTAGCCAGCTCAGTAAATACATAGACATCCATAGACAACGGGCCCACGCGCTCAATGCACCATCTGCAAGAACACGAAAAAGACCCACTTCTGCTATTAAGCAGTATCCCTGGTACCCCCCACAGGGTACTCAGGGATGTGGTCAAATGCTTTCTCCAAGTCCACTAAACACATGGAGACTGGACGGGCAAAGTTCCACGCACATTCAAATATCCTCGAGAGGATAAATAGCTGGTCCAGCGTTCCGCAACCCTCATCCTTCCACATTATTCCTCTTGAGTCTGCGGTTGGACTAATAGACAGGCCCTCGTTTCCAGCACCCTGGCATACCATACTGGAGAGGCTGAGGAAGTACTGATCCCCAAAAGTTCGAGCAGACCCTTCCTGAAGATGGGGACCACCCCACCAGTCTGCCAATCCAGTGGCAAAATTGAATTGAATTAAATATGAGCAAATAGCCCCACTTGCACAAAATGTCGTTGTCTGTGCTAGTTTTTCTTAAAAGGTATGCTATAGACCCAGATATGTTTGTGAGTTTAATATTTTAACAGTTTTTCACAACCAGCTCAAACCAGCGATCAGGAGCTGCAGAAAGGTCGTATAAAGTAAGGGGTGATTAAGAAATAGAACAAGCTCTCTGTTCCTGCCTCAGAAACTTCAAGGAAAGACTCACAGCTTTGGCTAACCAATTGCAGAGATAAACCAAAGATGTAGACAGGAGAATAAACCAGATATACTACACTGAACCATCCAAGGTGTATTCTCAGTGGCAGGGGAACAATTTGAGAACCCCGCCACCACCACCAACATCAAGACTGGACCACAGCAACCTCCCTGAGCAAGACCTAGTAACCATCAGGGGTGCCTGACATCCAAGAGTCTCAAATATGAAGAGTTGGACAGCACCAGGCCCTGACATGACATGAGTCTCACACTCTTTGCTTCTGTGCCTGTAACACAGATACAACTCAGCACATACAACATGAAAAGAGCCAACAATCAAGGACAAGATGGTGGCTGGAAGGCTTGGAAGCTTGGAGACTAAAAACGTCTAGCTGGACTAGATTGTACGAGTTATGTACATTCTCATTCCCACAAGGGGCTTGGAAGCTAGTCAGTTACAGGCTGTGAAAACCTCTAAAAATCAGGGGGGCACTTCAGACAACGGTGGCAGAGTGCTGGTGCTAAATATACAGGAAGTTAGCAGTGAAGGAGTGCTAATGCTACTTATCCAAGGAAGGAACACTAATGCTGGCTATCCAAGTGAAGACTGAACAGCGGTAAGATGATGGTAAATGGCAAAAAATAATACATAAACAAAGATATGGAAGCTGCAGAGGATATGGAAGAGATTAAACAATCATTAAACTTTATGTCAGGGGAACTGACAAAGTTAACACTGCAGCAGGAGTGTTTGCTCAAAGTTGTAAATAAAGTTAAGTTACTGCAAACAATGCTAACAGAAATGTATAAGCAGATTGTTTTATTCGATGAGAGAATCAACGAGTTAAAACAATACATGCGGGGAAAGGACTTGGTGATTACAGGATTGGAAACACGACAATGGTTGTATGCTAGAACGACAGCTAATATGGATAGATGATGCACAGAAGGATAAATTGTTATCCCTGGAGCAACAGGTGGTGGGCTATCTTCAGAATCAACACATAAATGTACAAAGTGATGCAATTTGTCAAATGCTACAGAGGAAGTCTGAGAAAACTAAACCCGCTATTATAGTCAGATTTATTAGTAGAAAGTAGAGAAATGATGTGCTAATGCAAGCCAAAAGGTTGAAGGAACGAATGTGTACATAAATGAATGTTTAACAAAAAAAACATGGGGACATAGCAAGACAAGTGAGGAGGTTAAGAAAACAAAGGAAAATTATTGGAACATGGACAAGGAATGGGAATGTATGGATTCGAGATCAATCTGGATCTGTAAAGATAATAAAAGATATGACAGAACTTGAAAAATATACAAAGAGGAAGATCCGGGAGGATGAAGCATGCAACTGAGAGGGGCATGCGGTTTAAGGACGAAGGTTCACAGGAGGAGCCAGATTAGACAAATATTTTAAATGGATTAACATATTTCTTTATGGATAAATATACGAATACATCTGATAAAACTAAAGATAAGATTTATGATCTAGAGAAGGATATTGATTTATTCCTATACCAAGTAAATGTAAATATTATACAGAAGAAGAATTTAATAAGATTATAGGTCCTGTGATGGGCAGAACACTCTCTATCATTTATTTCAATAGTCACAGTTTAAATTGCAAGCTAGTAAAAATAAACAATTTAAATCACTTTAGTAAAAGTTTTAATCAGTCCTGTAGGTCAGAAAGTGCGTTTTCAGGCCAGGTTATAATGGTTTTTGCAGTATTCCTGGCTCTCCATCTGAGGTGGGTATGTGCTGGGGTGAGCAGCAGGAATAGATGGTCAGACTGGCTGAGGTGGGGGAAGGGTGTGACTCTGTAAGTGTGGTTAATGTTGGAATCAACATGGTCAAAAGTGTTGGTTGAATTTGGTGGAATTTTGGGACTACAGTCTTCAAGTTGGCCTTATTAAAGTCTCCCGTGATAATATGAACACCGTCGGGGTGGGCCCGCTGCTGTTCATTAATTGTGTTCAGCAGGAGAGAAAGTGCCATGTTGACATTAACGTCGGGTGGAATATACACGGCTGTGATGATCACTACTGTTAGCTATTATTACTATTGTTTTATAGACTTGTTATTGTATTGCACTATTGTTTTGGAAACCTGAAATCCTCCGCTGTCGCCGAGTTTTGTGTACATACAGTCTTCATACTTCGTCTGTTTGTACATCTGGCATCACCTGGACCCCCAAGAGTCCCTGGCTGCAAGTAAGAGAGCCCCGCCATGAGTAGGGTTGCCAGGTTTTCACAAATGAAAATAAAGGTCCCCCGCCATGGCTTCTCAGGACCATGACCAACATGGCCCAAGTCACTTGACTCACATTTTATGTTGTGTTTTTTTTTTTTTTGTAAAGGGGTGATCAAGAAAGCAATTAGTCATACATAAAATTTAATACTTTTTTAGCAATGAAGACTTTATTGCGAAAGATTGCTGCATAGAAAGTTCTGTTAAATAAGGTTACATTACATGCAAATATATAACAAAGTGCAATGAAACACAACTTGTGCGCAAGTTATTGCACAATTAACCTAGTAAATGATATACTGTATGATCTACCACATGACAGTAGCACTAGCACCGAATCTGATCTGTTTGTGTAGAGTGTGCACTAATGAACTTTTAAAGCTGCAGTATGTAACTTTTATAAAAATATGTTTGTTTTTTACGAATTTGTTAAAATTGTCACCATGTCATGACCCGACGACAGCCGCAGCTTTAAAGTCCAGAACTGTTGTTGCTGCACAGACTCTCTTTGTGAACCCTGGGGATGGTTTTACCTAAAAAGGAAAAACCCTCAGGAATGTAACTAATCATGGAGTTGCCTGATTTTATTGCTTTTTGATAAAAACCTGTTGACAAAAACTTGGAACAAAATTTAAGTGACCACAAATTTATAGTAAATGTTGCTAAAACCTTCAAGCTTTTAGCTTGACTTTGACTTTTAATTTTTTCTCTTTTATCTGAGATTTTTCATATTTAAAAAAAACTTTTAAACAGTTTTTCATCAATTCAAAATTATAGACTTTTGTGTTCAGACAAATAATAATAATAATAATAATAATAATAATAATAATAATAATGCCTTAGACTTATATAGTGCTTTTCATGGTACTCAAAGACACTTTACAATTCCGTGCACTATTCATTCACATCTCAATCATACTTGGTAGTGGTAAGCCACTAATGTAGCCACAGCTGCCCGGGGGCAGTCTGACAGAAGCATGGCTGCCAATTTGCACCTACGGCCCCTCCGACCACCACCAAACAGCAACCACACTTAGGCAATATGGGTTAAGTGTCTTGCCCAGGGACACAATGACAAACCAGCAACCCTCTGGTTACAAGGTGAGCACCTACCACTGCGCCACTGCCACCCACAAAATGATTTTGTGGGTGCCCACATATCATAAAATCATATAAATCACTAAATCAAAATCATAATATTTATGCCAAAATCTCTCAGAGATTAACCCGTTATGTTTTAAGAATTTTTACATTTAATGTGCAATGGAATGCGCACTTTTTGGTGGGACATGATTTTGCCAAAGTCTCAAGAATCAGAAGTTTACTGTTAATCTATTGGCATTATTTGTTCTTTCAATAACCATATATATGTATACTAATACTACTGTATATTCAATTACTGATCATTCACACTCAACATCCTAAACAATCAACAAAACCACAATAGTCTAATAAAGCACAATAGGAAACTGGATCAATAATAACATAACGTTCTGTACCATATAAGTGTCCGGAGATGACTGTGATATGAAGAACTGCGACACTGATGCCTGGCTTTTCTGAACTCTGATGTTTCTGCAGTGTTGCTCTCCTGATCCATGCTGCCTTATATCAGACAGCCCGCCATGCGCACTCAACATACTTACCGACATGTTACAGTTTGCCTTAAACTCATCTCCACTGACGCTGTTCAGCCATGGATGTGTGTATTCCCAGTCACATCTGTATCTTTGCATACGTTTTCATTTCTGGGGACATGGTGGAGTGTCGAGTGTAGTAGCAGACATTTTTAAAAGGTGCAGGTGTGTGACATCTGTCGCTAGGAAACGGTGACAGAAGTGCCATTCACGACAATTTTGCTGGCCTTAGTATTTCCTGTATTTTATTCTGTGCTTAATTGTTACATTCAGTGTTGATGTGTGTGGTATCGTAATTGTTTATGTGTTCTTACATATTTGCAATATGCAAGTGTATTTGTTATGTTGATGTTGTCTGCATATTGTCTTAATACTGGAGTAACCAGGAGTCCAGCAGGGGGCAGACTGAGACCTTTCTAGCATTGAATAGTAACTGTTTTTGAGTAGAATAAGCATGTAGAAAGAGAACATGTCTACAGCTTAAACAGTGTTATGCTTGGCCTGCTGAATCATTAAAGTTTGAACAAGCTGAATGTGCAGGATTATTTTTGAAGATGTTACAATGTGTGTATGACAGAGATGAGGATTGGACATTTCTGAAAATAGGGAACAAATCACGTCCCGTATCGGTTCAATATGGGACGCAACAATTAATTGCCAAATAAAGGACGATTCTGTATTTTATGGGAAGGGTGGTAACCCTAGCCATAAGCAGCAGAAATTGGTTTCTACCATATGCCACATGACCTCAATAGCTGAAGTGGGTCTTTTTTGTGTGCTTGCAGATGCCGCATTGAGCGGGTGGGCCCGTTGCTGTGATACGTCAGCGCATATGTCTATGGATTTACTGAGATGTCTGTTCATTCAGTCTGTTACAGTACTGGATGTACAGGAGTACACACAGGAGGAAGCACTTTGGTGAAGTCTACTTCACTGGAGACTGTTTTTTTAAAGAATAAGTCAGCCTTTTGCTATTTTTGCTCTGTATGATTTCTGTTTACATTTTAATAGCACAGTTGTGAGTCTTTTGATAGAGGGGAAAAAAACATTAATTTATTTGAGGAGCATTATTATTTAAATATGCCAATAGTTGATTATTGAGCAATTTCTCATATATATCTAAAGCTGAATGTTAATAAAAATGTGTGTGCAACATTTGGGACATGTAGCTTTGACTCAGAAGTGCCTTTTTGTTAATACCTTTTGGGAAGAAGAAATATAGAGATATTATTTTTGGTTCATATCGCCCAGCCCTAGCTTAACACTTTCTAACCCTGTCTCCATTCAACTAAAAAATATCGAGATATTACTTTTGATCCATATTGCCCATCCCTATCGGGAATTTGTGACCATGTTTGAACATAAGGATATCCACAAGTGCACATGGCAGAGGAGGATGCTGGACCGACCTGGTGCAGAACTTCGAGAGCATTCTGAGCATGTCTGAGGACATTGAGCCCAAATGGACCATGTTCCGCCCCTCCATTTTTGAGGCTGTTTCTCAGAGCTACAGCTGTAAGGTGGTTGATGTCTGTTGTGGTGGTAATCCCTGAACTAGATGGTGATCACCGGAGGTGAAGGGAGTCATCAAGCTGGATCAGGTGGTGGACAAAGCAAAAACTCAGGTGTGGGAGGAGTTCGGTAAGGCCATGGAAGCAGGACCCCAAACCCCACGGGGGTTCTTTATCTAAAGATTAAACTTTTTTGTTCTAATTCTAAGATGTGTGTTTTCTTTGTTTTTCTTATGTGAGCAGTAACATATTATTTTGCCCCGCATTACTGCCTTTCCCATTTCCCAAAGAACACACTATGATATTCCTGGCAGATCATTAATTTCTAAATACATTGCGCACTCCTTTCTGAAATAATTATTGAAATCTTGTTCTTTAAGTAATGTCCAGTTCCTAACTGGTGGTGTGACTATTTTCTGTCAGACAGATACAGGGGATGGACAATGAAACTGAAACACCTGGTTTTAGACCACAATAATTTATTAGTATGGTGTAGGGCCTCCTTTTGCGGCCAATACAGAGTCAATTCGTCTTGGGAATGACATATACAAGTCCTGCACAGTGGTCAGAGGGATTTTAAGCCATTCTTCTTGCAGGATAGTGGCCAGGTCACGACGTGATGCTGGTGGAGGAAAACGTTTCCTGACTCGCTCCTCCAAAACACCCCAAAGTGGCTCAATAATATTTAGATCTGGTGACTGTGCAGGCCATGGGAGATGTTGACCTTCACTTTCATGTTCATCAAACCAATCTTTCACCAATCTTGCTGTGTGTATTGGTGCATTGTCATCCTGATACACGGCACCGCCTTCAGGATACAATGTTTGAACCATTGGATGCACATGGTCCTCCAGAATGGTTCGGTAGTCCTTGGCAGTGACGCACCCATCTAGCACAAGTATTGGGCCAAGGGAATGCCATGATATGGCAGCCCAAACCATCACTGATCCACCCCCATGCTTCATTCTGGGCATGTAACAGTCTGGGTGGTACGCTTCTTTGGGGCTTCTCCACACCGTAACTCTCCCGGATGTGGGGAAAAGAGTAAAGGTGGACTCATCAGAGAACAATACATGTTTCACATTGTCCACAGCCCAAGATTTGCGCTCCTTGCACCATTGAAACTGACGTTTGGCATTGGCAAAAGTGACCAAAGGTTTGGCTATAGCAGCCCCGGCTGTGTATATTGACCCTGTGGAGCTCAGTTAACAGTTTTGGTGGAAACAGGAGAGTTGAGGTGCACATTTAATTCTGCCATGATTTGGGCAGCCGTGGTTTTATGTTTTTTGGATGCAATCCGGGTTAGCACCCGAACATCCCTTTCAGACAGCTTCCTCTTGCATCCACAGTTAATGCTGACATTACCCTGGATACCGTGGCTCTTGATACATCACAAAGACTTGCTGTCTTGGTCACAGATGTGCCAGCAAGACGTGCACCAACAATTTGTCCTCTTTTGAACTCTGGTATGTCACCCATAATGTTGTGTGCATTGCAATATTTTGAGCAAAACTGTGCTCTTAACCTGCTAATTGAACCTTCACACTCTGCTCTTACTGGTGCAATGTGCAATTAATGAAGATTGGCCACCAGACTGGTCCAATTTAGCCATGAAACCTCCCACACTAAAATGACAGGAGTTTAAGTTTCATTGTACAACCCCATGATCAATAATGACTCTGTATGTCTGTGATATCCATCATAATAGAGTGGCTAACTAAAAAGTAGTCTAACCCAGAAAGTGTGTTGGTGAAAAGAAGGTGTAGTCCCTGAGAATGCCAAGCATCACAAAGATCAAAATCCTTCATGTATTGTTTAAGAATATCTGCAGACTGCCACTTCCTTTGACTCACTGTTGTACTGAGCGTGTCAATGTCTTTTTTAAAAGTGGAGAAAATTAGATATATGGAAAGTGGAAATTTGAACAAATTCTACACTAAATGGCAACCATTTATCAAGTCTTTTGCATCAATGTAACCCCCCTTTTTTTAATTAATTAATTTTTTTCTCTTTTTTAATTTATTATTATACTTTTTGGGGGTGTTCTGTACAGTTGCACGTGCATTCTGGCAATGAAAGTGAACTGCTACTCCATTCAAATCAATAAGGACAAGGAGACTGCACAGCGGTTAAACGTGATTTAAAAGCGATATCAGCATCAAAATATCTGGTTGTTGTGTGTTTGGCTGTCAGAATTGCTACCTACCAAAAGTGGACTGAAGTTGTACCGAATCCCACGGGATCACGGCCGTTTGAGAGAAAACGGAGGCATCTTTCGTTGCAAGCCATCAAATGTATTGATAAAAATTGGACTGAGGACACGATCAGAAATGCTCGCATTTGAAGCACCCATTTTATATCAGGCAAAGTTATTTGTCTACTCTGTTTTACTGGGATGTCAGGTTTAGATAAATACTAAAGTAAACAGCATTAGCTGGTAGGCTATTTGGCTTTTAAACTGTAGTGTGGCTGGCTATTTACAGGTGAGACATTGCAACTCAGAGAGTCCTCATTTTTAAATTAATATTTAATCGCACTATAGATTACAATATGCAGTGCCAGTCAAAAGTATGAGCAGACTCACATATGAATGGTTGAGTGTGTCCAAACTTTTGACTGTAACAGTATATATATTTTTTCTCATTGTAAATCAATCATATCTGCAGCTGGAAAACTCTTATTAAGCTACAATTCGCTGTGAGGATGTAAATCTCTGACTTGTTTACAAAGAACCAAGCCTCATACATAGCAGTAGTGTTTTTTTGTCTTTGACTTGGAAGAATGTCTGCCTTCAAGACACATTCGGCCACTAGATATTGGCCCACTTGCTAATGTAACACAGGGATCAGGGAGTCAGTTGCCAGTGGTCAAAGTTAATTTTTACAGGTAATTTTCACGATCTTTTGTTAATAATCCCTTCTCTTAGATTGAAACGCTGTTGAACTCCGCCGTATTTCTGTTTCCAAAATGCGTGCGCATCACTACCTATTTCGTCATTGTTTACAAACAGTAAAAGGGTCTATATCAGGGGTATTCAAATCCAGGCCTCAAGGGCCGGTGTCCTGAAGGTTTTAGATGTGTCTCTGCTTCAACACACCTGAGTCAAATATAGAAGTCATTAGCAGGACTCTGGAGAACTTAACTGCATACTGAGGAGGTAATTCAGCTATTTGATTCAGTTGTGTTGTATCAGGGACACATCTAAAACTTGCAGGACACCGGCCCTTGGGGCCTGGAGTTGAATGCCCCTGGTTTATATGTTTATGCTCGACATCATTACGGCCTGGTATATGTAAACACTGTTGTTCTGTATGCGAAAATATCAATAAAAAATATTAATCTGAACAATAGAAATTGAAAGAATAAAGTCCTAGTCCTAAAACTCAAAACGCTGGGTCACAAACCCAGGATCATGACAGTAAGATCCAAGCAAAATGTACAGTATATTAAGTAGAAACACACTGAGGTTGGTGACACAGGCTGACAGGTTGTGTTTTTTCATAGAGATATAAATACTATATCTAGTCAGCTAGCAATAGCTAACTAGGTTTAGAGCTGGTTAACAACTAAACATATTGTAATTGCTCATGGAAACATACCTTTGTCTTTTTTCTTCCTCTAATCTTCTCCTTTTTCTCCTCTTTGCCTCAGAGGGACAGGTCCTTTCTGTGACATTTCTGTTTTGTAGCCTCATCCACAAATGACCTTAATGGACGGACATTGGCATTTGTTAAAAAAAAAAAAGAAAAAATATGACAAATGTGGGTGAGCTTGAGGGCCTGATACAACCATACACACTCACATTGACACCTATGGGCAATTTAGAATCCCCAGCAACTCATGTCTTTGGACTGTGGGAGGAAACCACAGAACACCTATGTAAACACAGGGAGAACATGCAAACTCCACACAGAAAGGCCTGGGCCAAGGTGGATTCGACCCAGACCTTCTTGCTGTGAGGTAACACTGCTAACCACCATGCCACAGTTTCCACTTTCCCTCCCAAAACCTCATTACATTTTTCCCTTCAATGCTTTCCCATGTAATTTTTCTTCACTATTTTTCTCCTTTTTGTCTACCCAGTTTCATTTTCCTATTATTTTCTCCTTAATTTACCGCCCTCCCCCAACGCGAGCATGCACGCGCGCGCACACACACAATCTTTGCCATATATTACACCTTTTTTACATAGATTCATACATGCCTTGATACAAATATTAATAAAGACAAAATTAACAGCTGAAAGAAAATAGTTGTTGTGTGGAGGAACTGGGGCCGATGTCAATGGGGGATGTGGGCGGCGCACCGCCTTAATCTGGCTTCTTCTCTCAAGTCAGCGAGAGCTTGTGGAGGACAGCGGACGGAGCACGGGATCCGGGATCTGTATTACACTCACATTAATAGCAGCCGACAACCTGCAATGCACAGCATGGCGCGCTGAGGGTTGTCGACCGACTGGGACCTGCCCCCGTCTCCCTTCAGCAGAGGTTCACTATTAACTGTTTATTTTCCGCACTTAACGAGCGTTTTCCACCATGGAGACTGCAGGCTTCTGGCTCCTACTGGCTGCACACTTCATCCTCATCTACCAACAGGGTAAGGTATTTTCACGATCCTCACAGAAACATTATATATTTAGACTTTTTGAAAATGCAGTGGCTTTTATCTTGCTGCGCCAACTTTAAGGTGATTGCGCAGTAGCTTCAGGTGACTTCGGAAGTACATTACTCTGTCTAAAAACAAACAAACAAAAGAAGTCTGTTTGCGGTCTTTGTCTTTTTGTTAGAACTGGAAATTTTTCTCTATGAGTTACTTCCATAATTGGACCTGTGGTCTCTAACTCATTGTGCGTCTTTAGAAACAAATCCGAAGTGCAACTGCCTTTTCTTTACACCCCTAAATGATTTTCCCCTCTGGGACTGAGATGCTATTCGTGTTTATTTTTGATAATTACTCTCTGGGTCTGTGGGATCACAGATTAAAACGTTCTGAGGCGCAATGTGTCACACATCAGCTCCAAAGTGGAGCTGTCGAGCATATAAAGACAAGTTTGGACACGGTAGTCTGACTGGCTTATTAAGAGTGGCAGAGGCTCCATATTTGGCAACAAGAGCAGCTGAAATCCACTGACACATCTCATAAACTCATAAATCCAGAACTATAAACTAATATAGATGTATATTATTTGTGAGATGTGTTTTCATATTAATGAAACTCATGTACATAATGGGACTCTTAAAATATGGTGGTTCATGTCAGACATGTGATTTTGGGAGTATTGCACACATTGCACATTATCATGTTTTTTCCCCAACAAATTTTTCCAACAATTTTTAATTTTTAATGATAACAGCAGCCTCCTTGTATTTGGCTTGTTAACTGTTTAAGTTAAGTGTTCATTTCAGTGCTGTGATCACGATGAGTGATGAAACGGATGTAGGAACTTTATTTGCCTTTCCACGATAAGAACTTAGAACTCTAGAACTTCCAGCAAGGTTGTTTTTAAAACTTGTAAGGTTGTAACTTCCCAAGGTCCATGAAACTCCATTTAGTAGCTACTTTGGTGCTTTATTCATTCAACAGGACCATCTATTGTAGGCAACATTTTCTTTCTTCGAGTTAATTACATTTTCTACATTTGTTTCTCCAGTCTTATTGTACATCCTGTATACTGACAATAAAGGCATTCTATTCTATTCTATTTGAAGTCTGGGATCAATCGCTCCATGTGTAGTAGCTAAGGTCTTGTCTCTTGTCCCAGAGAAACTCTTTTTCCTGGCCCATGACATTATCTCCTATGATTGGTGTGTTTTAACACTTAATTTAAGTTACTTGATGCTGTACTGAGTTATATTAAAGCCAACTTACAGCTGTTATAATCCCTTATTTAATCAAAAAATGGAAATATTAAAATGTCTTGTATATTATATTGATACCTCTGGAAACTTTCAAATCTACTAGAATTTAAATTTTCTGTTTTTAGAAAATTTCTGGTGTTTTTAGAGTTTCTGCTCAAGTAATGACTGTTTTGCACTAATGAACCCACTGGTGAGGCCTGTGGGGATGAAAAGCTTTAAGAAGTCTTTAGAGATGAATTAGGAATTGTCTCCATAAGCCTGAATCCAGGAAGAACTTTCCATCTCTTATTCTCTGGTTTTCCTCTCCAACCATATGGGGCTGTTGTAAGGTGCCAGAGAGTGCACTGATCTGCTTGGTTAAATCTGTTTTTTAGAGGGGTGAGACATGAAACAAAGACATGAAAGATTGTGTTGGCTACATTCGGTTTTAGCTGAAGAGGTGTGAAACCTTTTGTTCCTGAGTCAGTGGTGCTGGATTTGTGCTGGATGGTTTGGTACTTGCAGAAAACCTCACACGTCCTCTGTTTTTGAACGAAACTTTTAAACATGGTTTTTAAGTGAAGCTTTGATTAAATGTTTGGGCACAAGAGAGGTGCCAACTTTCTGAGGAGACAGCACAGGAATGGTTCAAGATATTCATACACTAAAAGGAGAAAACTCAGAACCATATGTCCTCCCAAAGATATTCTTGAATGGGCAGTGCCAATGGTGCCCTGCGTTTGAATCTCTGGGCTACTTGTTGTTTAACAGAGTCTGCTGACAGATGGTCATCACAGTCAGCCAGTGTGTTAGTCACACACATGCAGGGGGCAACTGTGGATGTGATACCCATCACACACAATGATGATGTCCATTTCCAGATAAAATGAATTCTCTTTATGGCCTGTGCTCACATTTTGTCTGAAAGAAAACCTTTTAGTGAATAAAATCCTCGTCTGTAGGCTTTTATTATTTTGGACTTTTGATTGAATTTTAGGATGCTATATTGTTGGATTGTATTTTTTTTTAAATATTTTGTTTATTACGTATTTTGAGTATTTATATACACAAAAAAGAAGGAAAAAATAACCCCAATAACAAAACAGAACTCTGACAGCACAGATTCAAATCAGGATAAATTACATAAATTGTACATAAATTATAGTTTAAAAAAAAAGGAGATAATTCAACCCGGTTTACATCAATGGCCTTTTAATTTTGAGGCAGTCCAGAACTCTTTCCCATTAAAAACAAACAAAAGAAAAAACTTCCCATTCAGACAATATCTCAGTCTTTCTAATACAATAACCTCAGAAATTATATTTTTCCACAGCTGAACCAAAGAGGTGTCACAAGAATTATGGACTTTCTAGCCAGCATCAATAGGAATTGTACAGTCTCTTTGTAAGTATCCAGGTGCCCAGGTATAAGCCAAAGGAGACACAGCATTGAATTAGGGAGACGTGTCTGCCCTATGGGGCTAATTTCTCTACATACTGCCTCTATGATTTTACACTCTCATAAGTAATTTAATTTTACCATAGACACAAATACAACTGGAAGCCTCGGACGTCACATGATTTGCATCAGCTAGGACTCAAACAAGATCAACTGAACTTAAATACTAAGTTGAATTAATGTTAAGATCAAAACCTGTCCCTTTCCACCAAATTGCATTCACTTCATTAATGAGTGAACATTTGTCCGACATTAACACTGTAGGGTCTTTAACTTACATTATTAAGTGCCTTGAGAAAACATTTGTTGACTGTTAAATGGTGCAATATAAATAAAACTGAATAGATCTAAAGAAGGTGTTCCTGAAACTTGGGTTTTCTTAGAAGAGGACAGGTAGAAGACCACAGCCCCTCTCAGTGCAAAGCTGACAGGACTTTGACACCAGTGAAGATCTTGTACATATCTGACACTCCAGCAGCATCTGACAGTACAGCATTTAATGTGCTGAGACGAGGCAAACTTAGCTACAAGTGCATTTACTGTGTCCATGGTTGGGCTTTTTGCGTCCATTTTCTATAAAAGATTCTCAGCAATGACAACACTTTAAGTCCTTGGTTCACAAATCACTCTCAATGCACACCTTTTTCTCTGCTGTGTTCAAGATGCTCTCAGCTGAAATATTTTATGACCATTAAATGTTAGGTCACTTCCAGTGCAAAAACTTGCCTGTGGACACAGACCCTAAATAGCAACAAACAACACAATAATAAGACAATAATAATTCACTTTTATTTATGTAATGCCAAATCACAACAGTCACCTTAAGGCGCTTTATATTGTAAGATAAAGACCCTACAATAACACAGAGAAAACCCAACAGTCTAAACGACCCCCTGTGAACAAGCACTTGGCAATAGTGGGAAAGAAAAAATCCAATTTAACAGGAAGGGACCTCTGGCAGAACCAGGCTCAGGGAGGAGAAGTCATCTGCCACAACCGGTTGGGGCTGAGGGGAGAGAGACAGGACAAAAGACATACTGTGGGAGAGAGCCAGAGATTAATAATGACAAATGATTAAATGCAGAGTGGGGTATAAACAGAATAAAAAGAGGTGAGTAAAAAGAAACACTCAGTGCATCATAGGAACCTCCCATCAGCCTAGGCCTATAGCAGCATAACTACAGGGATGGTTCAGGGGCCTGAAAGCTGAAGGCTCTGATTCCCATTCTAATCATAAGTATAGTAGGAAACACAAGTAAGCCAGCAGGCTGAGGGCAAAGTGCTCTATTGGGGTGATGTGGTAATATGAGGTCTTTGAGATAAGATGAGGCCTGATTATTCAAGATCTTGTATGTGAGAAGAATAATTTTAAATTCTATTCTGGATTTAACAGGGAGTCAGTGAAGAGAATTCAATATGGGAGAAATATGCTCTCTCTTTCTAGTCCCTGTCAGTACTCTAGCTGCAGCATTTTGAATCAGCTGAAGGCTTTTCAGGGAGCTTTTAGGACAGCCTGCTAGTAATGTATTACAGTAGTCCAGCGTAGTAGTAATAAATGCATGAATTAGCTTTTCAGCACCACTCTGAGAAAGGATGTTTCTAATTTTGGAAATATTGCGCAAATTCAAAAAAGCAGTCCTACATATTTGTTTAATATCTTCATTGAAGGACATGTCCTGCTCAAAAATGACTTAGATTTCTCACAGTTATACACGAGGTCAAAGTAATGCCATCCAGAGTAAGTATCTTGTTAGACACCATGTTTTTAAGATTTGTTGGGAGAACTTCAGTTCTATCTGAATTTAGCAGCAGGAAATTAGAGGTCATCCAGGCCTTTATTTTCTGGAGACATTCCTGCAAGTTAAGAAATTGATGTGTCATCTGGCTTCATGGATTGATAAAGCTGGGTATCATCTACATAACAATGAAAATTGATGCAATGCTTTCTAATAGTACTGCCTAAGGGAAGTACAGAACCCCGTGGAACTCCATAATGTTGGTGTGTGAAGAAGATTTCCCATTTACATGAACAATTTAGAGTCTGTTAGATAAGTATGATTTGAACCAGTGCAGTACCTTTTATACCTATGGCATGCTCTAATCTCTGTAATAAAATGTTATGGTCAACAGTATCAACAACTGCACAGAGATCCAACAGGACAAGCACAGAGATGAGTCCACTGTCGGAGAAGATCATTTGTAACCTTCACTAATGCTGTTTTTGTACTGTGATGAATTCTGAAACTTGACTGAAATTCTTCAAATAAACCGTTCCTCTGCAGATGATCAGTTAGCTGTTTTACAACTACTCTTTCAAGAATTTTTGAGAGAAAATGAAGGTTGTAATTAGCTAAGACAGCTGGGTCAAGTGCTGGCTTTCAAGTAGCAGTTCAATTACCTCAATCTTAAAAGCCTGTGGTACATAGCCAACTAATAAAGACAGATTGATTTTTTTTTTTAAAGACTGAAGCAAGAGTACCAAGTGATACAAGACCATAGGGGAAGTGCAAGCATGAAATGAAACATTCTGTATATGAACAAGAGTGCACACATGTTCTTGGTACCTTTCTCCGTGTACCAGTGTGACAAAGTCCTGAATGTTCATTGGGTTCTAGCTGAACTTTGGAGAAAATATGCTCAATTTTTCCTTGGATTTTCTTTGTAGTCAGTTCATACAGGAACTTCAGCAGTCTGTGTGAATGTGTCGCTGTTTGTTCCTCCATCTCAGCCTTTGGGTTTGGTCAGGCTTTCTTCTGCAAAAAAAAAAAAAAATGGGGGGGGATTTTTATTTGGTTGTGTTCTTTTAAGCTACTAATGAAATAAAACGAATGAAATTGAAGTGGAAAATTACTTGAAAACAAATTAAATTTAATAGATTTGGATTCTATCACTGAAAGCTAGCAAGAAAGAACAGTTTTTGTCAAACCTGCTGAGGATTATCATTAATAATTTTCTAATAATTTAATGTAGAGTTGCAGGCATGTGCCTGAGAGACCACTATCTATAAACCAAGATATTTAATAAGGACTTAAAACATTCAGTTGCAATATAAGTAGTTTATTACTAAAATAAAATATCTATCCATCATTTTCCACTTATCCAATTCAGGGTTGTGGGGGGCAAGCTGTACCCTATCCTACCTGGCATAGGGTGAGAGGCAGGGTACACCCTGGTCACCAGTGTGTTACAGGGCTGACACAGAAAGATGCATAACCATTTGCATTCACATTCATACCCATGGGCAATTTAGAATCACCAGTTAACCTAACCCCACTGACATGTCTTTGGACTATGGGAAGAAGCAGGAGAACCTGGAGAGAACCCATGCAGATATGGGGGGGAACATGCAAAACTGCACACAGGACCTTCTTGCTGTAAGTAGGTATTGTATGAATTTTGAAAGTTGTCAGTTTGATTTCAGTTCTAAGCTAAATTCATAGAACTATTCAAACAGATTACAGAACAGTTTAGTTTTTGAAAACTGGATGATTTTAAAATAAAAAGTAGTACATCTTCAAATCAGGGGTGTGCGATATTGACAAGTTGCTGATTTAGGTTTGTCTTAGACAGCGGGTTCCCAAAACTTTTCATATTCCTCATACTCGCTGATGATGGAACAGGTTAGTTGACGAGCTATCCACTTTCTTACAAAGTCTGCAAAGTGCCGTCTTTTGATCAATATCAATCTTTTCAAATCCAAACCATGTATGCCGATGTCTGAATTTCTTCCACTGGCGCAGTGTGTTCACTCATTTCCAGCTTTAGGTGTGTTGTTTAAGCAGCTATGCTAGCGCACAGTATGGGCACTCACAATGTGCACACGCAGCAGCCTATACTAAAACATAAAGTAGTGAATGCGTGGAGCTGAGGTGTTTGATTGTTTTGTTTTTTTTACTTTTCCCCAGTCATTAGCATACTCAATAATGTCAGCTCGCACATAGTTAGCATGGCAATTAGGATATTATCGTAGATGATATATATCACACACCCTTACTTCAAATAGGTTTTTAATCACTTTCTTAGCAATTGCATAGGTACCTATCAGATTTGGGATTGCATTTACATTATGACCCTGGCATTAGCACCTTACATTATGACCCTGGCATTAGCACTTTACATTATGACCCTGGCATTAGCACTTGACCTTGACCTTGGTCACACAGTCATGACTGAAAATGTGATCATGTCTGAAATATAACAAGTGGCATATCAAAATAAGGGAAATTTCACAAATATTATGAATCTGCAAAGAAAAATGGCTGATGGAGCCATATTAGCCAGCAATTACTTGTAAAACCTCCTTCCAGTACAAGTCTAAACTTGATTCCCATTCCTCCCAAGTATCAATAAGAGCATAAAGATCAGCCTTTGTCTTCACCATATTCTTGAAAAGAAAATGAAAAATGAAATATTTATCATATTAGTATTAAATTATTTATATTTAATATATCTTTAATATTTATATTTATTATATATTAATATATTTATTAGAAATTGTATTTGGATTTTTTAAAAATAATTTGATCCATTACATTTAGGGGAAATAACAAGGAAATAAGTTAATCCATTAATCAAAAATAATAAAACGGCGATTCCTGGTTCCTCACAAATGTTACTCGGCATTGGCGCTGCATGGGAAAGTATCAGTGTAGTTGAATTACCATTTTAAACTTCATAGTTTTGTGCTTAAGGGACCAAATAATTGATATAGAGGGTTTTCTTGGTGGTATGGGGGCGGTGCAAGTTATTGGTTTTGAGTTGAAATATATATAGTTATATATCCCATACTATATATAATTGAAATATAACTTACTTTAGAGAAATTCGATGTGAACCAGGCAAACTTTGGGGGAGTCCTCAAATGGCAGAGAATGAAAATGACATCACACTATAAGATGCTTTTAGTGCAGAGCGAGTCACGAGTCGCCAGTGCTTCTTGCAGTGTCGTAACACACTGTTGGCAAACAGGCCTATTTAAGTTTCTACTGTAAGGCAAGAGTGCCAAATACTGCACCACTGTGCTGCCCTTTAAAGTAAAATACACATCATAAAAACTAAATTAATCGTAACAATAGACACCTGGTTTTTATGAAAAAAAAAAAGTGATCAGGCTTTTTCTTTATTTCCTCAGAACTAGATCACCACCAGCCTGCGTCTTTATCCTTTTTCAGTGAGTGAAATCTTTGCTTTTCTGGGCTGTTCCTTTGCAGCTTCCTCTGCACTAGAAAAGCAAAGTGTTTGATTCCAGTGCAAAGTTTAGACTGTTTCATTTAGTGATAGCTGTTGATCTACCTTTCAAATAATAACAGTATTAAATAATGTCAGCTGACTACTAGTTTTTACTTTAGCAACCAAATCAGAGGCTAACGTTAGCATTTGTTTGCTTCAGCCAACAAGGTCTTAGGCTAAAACTGGGGCGAGTATAATTGCCATACAATACCACTATATTTATAAAGCACTTTTAAAAACAACAGGGCTGACCAAAGTGCTGGACAATAACATCAAACATAAAAGACCAAAACGGGCTGAAAGGCAATGAAATACAGAAACAAAACAAAGGTGTAAGAGTTAAATTTAAGAACTATAAAAGTGTCTTACGATTTAAGTAGATTGAAGGCCAAGGAATAAAAATGTTTTTAAACAAGATTTAAAAACGGCAAGTGAAGGAGCTTGTCTGACATACAGTGGTAAACTGTTACATAATTTTGGAGCCGCAACTGCAAAAGCTTGATCGCCTCTGAGTTTGCGTTGCGTCTTTGGAACAAGTAAAAGCATCTGGTCTGCTGACCTAAGGGAACAAGTTGGAACATATGGGTGTAGCAGTTCAGTATAGATAAAATGGGGCATGGTAGTAATCTAATGTACTACCGCCCCCCCCCCAAAAGCCCCCCACAACCCCCCACACGCGTGCATGTGATTACACGCACGCGCACACACGCACGTACGTACACGCACGCCGATCCTTACGGTAACGCCCACCTCTGAAAAACTCACAAGTACCCCCCACACCCCAAACATGTGCGCATGCGTATCATGACTCACCGAGTGTGATAACACGGCATCAAACATCTGTGTTTCCATGGGGATATTGTTTTTTAGTAAGAACAATTAACCGCATTTCCATATAGTGGCCGCTGTCTGAAAGATGGGGGAAGACCGGCAATGTGAACAAACGTGTATTGAAAATCTCAAAAGTACCCCCCACTGAAAACTCACAATTACCCCCCACACCCCACAGCCCCAAACAACTGTACATGCGTATCACGACACACCGAGGGTGATAACACGGCATCAGGGGTGTGTATTTTTAGGTGCGTCGGGGGATATAAGGAACCGCGCGAGGCTCATTTCTACAACCAGCATCATCATCAACGCTACATCTTCACACCCCATTTGAATCATGGAGGCCTTCCCAGTGGTGACATGCTGCGAGCCTTTTGCGGGTAGGTGTATACATATAAATATAGCAATGCGAAATTATGATGTGTGCGGTTTCTAACAAGGGTTAATCTTTTATTTGCCGGACAGCGCAGATTTGTTTTTGTGAGCATCTGTGAGGACAGGACTGATGTAATAGCATCCAGGGGGGCTGAAAAACTGGATGTTAAATCCATACCCACTCACAGTGATTGAACGCACATCGTGGTTTAAGGACATGTATTTTTTAATTCAGTGGGCAGACTGGAAACCTATGCAGCGCTTGTTTAAAGAGATCGACGGCGTTATCAAGAGGGATAGAGTCAACAACGCTTACGAGAATATTAGAAAGCGTCTTGTTTTTGACGATATCTCGTGTGCTGAGAAGACTTCTAGGCCTTCTCCCCTGTGTAGGCCGAAAATCATCAGACAGTCAGACTACTAGAGAATAAAATATGGTATGTGCGTATGTATGTGACACTTAAAAAAAAGTTTTGAATATGTATATCAAAATAATAATGCCATTTTTCTATTGCAGCCTTCACTAAAACCGAGCCGGAGATCTATGCCTCATCCCCATCACCACCTCCACCATCTCCCTCTCCATCTCCCCCTCCATCTCTACAAGAGATAGATGACGGGAGTCTGACGGGGCGTGGGGTGACGGCGGTCAAACTCGCTGCACTTCGCATTCTGGCCGTAGCTGTGATCAAGTACAACGAAGAGATATGCTACGGATGTCAAGTCCAACACCCCAGCCAGATTCAACACACCTGCTTGTATCATATGCCTGATTTCTTCTATGCCACCCACTACGACGAGGTGATGAAAAGATTCTGGTCGGGACGACTCATTCCGGCCATCCGTCTGTTCTTATGCTCTACCAGTCCGTCATGGACGCACGGCAAGGATTTCACAGGACTTGTGGAAGCTATGGTGTCTGGATTGAAGCCGGCATTAAACATCATAGACACAATAGACAGCCTGTTTCATGATCTTGAGAGTACGAGTATTTTTGCGATGATCTGGATACGCCTGCAGAGCTTGTTCATGATGGAAAACTATTGGTGTAGGCAAGGCATAAGGCTGTGTGTGTAACACATTCTCTGTATTTTGCTTTTTATGCTGATGAAATAAAAACCTTGTTATCCCACATTATAGTCATGTATGTATCACAGTAATCATGAAAAAAAAATAGTGTGTAAAATTTTGACAAAATTTTCCTATCTAAGGGGGGGAAAATAGTTCTTACAGCTTTTCCTGTATTTCTGTTATCACATTTGCATTTTTTAAAAAAAACACTAGCTGACTATTTTTCAGTCACAAGGAGCCCAAAGGGGTCTGCACTCACAGGAGCTCCATTAGGTGTTTTGTGGGCCCTCCATGATTCAAATGGGGTGTGAAGATGTAGCGTTGATGATGATGCTGGTTGTAGAAATGAGCCTCGCGCGGTTCCTTATATCCCCCCGACGCACCTAAAAATACACACCCCTGATGCCGTGTTATCACCCTCGGTGTGTCGTGATACGCATGTGCAGTGTGTTTGGGGCTGTGGGGTGTGGGGGTACTTGTGAGTTTTTCGGGTGGGGGATTCTTTGAGATTTTCAATACACGTTTGTTCACATTGCCGGTCTTCCCCCATCTTTCAGACAGCGGCCACTATATGGAAATGCGGTTAATTGTTCTTACTAAAAAACAATATCCCCATGGAAACACAGATGTTTGATGCCGTGTTATCACACTCGGTGAGTCATGATATGCATGCGCACATGTTTGGGGTGTGGGGGGGTACTTGTGAGTTTTTCAGAGGTGGGCGTTACCGTAAGGACCGGCGTGCGTGTACGCGCGTGCGTGTAATCACATGCACGCGCGCGTGGGGGCTTGTGGGGGGCTTTTTGGGGGGGGCGGTAGTACATTAGATTACTACTGGCATGACCATTAAGAGACTTAAAAACAAATAAAAGAATTTTAAAATGGATTCGTAAATGAACTGGAAGCCAGTGAAGAGAAGCTAAAATTGGGGTGATGTGTTCTCGCTTGCTTGTACCAGAGAAAAATCGAGCAGCAGCATTTTGAACCAGCTGTAGATGTGCAATGGAGGCCTGGCTAATTCGAGACATTATAAAAGCATGTATTACTGTTTCAAGAGTACATTTTGAAAGAAGAGGCTTGATTTTGACAGTCTCCTCAGCTGAAAGAAGCAGGATTTCACTACTGCGTTCACCTGAATATCAAGCCTGAAGGTTGGGTCCATTTCTCACCTAAATTAGAGACAATGGATTTCTCATATATGGCCAGGGGAGGGCAGCAGAGGCAGACTCAAAATCATCAATGCTGACGCAAAAGCTTCTATCAGAGAGGTACAACTTAGACCACTGGAGCACTGCACCTGTGATGCCTACACACTGCTCCAGCCTGGAGATGAGAATCTCATGGTCCAGTATCAAACGCAGTTGTTAAGTCTAATAACACAAGTATCACACAGTCACCAGAGTCGGTTGCTAACAGAATATTGTTAACAACCCTTAACAGAGCAGACTCAGTGCTATGATGGGTTTTAAACCCAGACTGGAATACTTCCAGAACTGCATGCTCATCCAGGAAGGTTTTTAGTTGGGTGAAAACAATCTTTTCCAGGATTTTTGACAAAAATGGTAGCTTGGAGACAGGCCCAAGGTTTGATAAAACAGAAGAGTCTAGGCCAGGTGTCTTCAGCAAGGCCTGCACAATAGCATGTTTAAAACATCAAACATCAAAAGGGGAACTTGATCGTGTCAAACTGGAAAACAGCTGTTCTAAAAAGGAGAGCGAGACTGGCTCAAAGTGGTCAAACTCAGCTGAACAGGTTTTAGGGTAGATGGATCATGAAAAGGTGGCGAAATTAGGGCCCATGTGCTTATCACATTCTCTAAAAATAAGTGAAGGAATCTATCACAAATTTCACTAGAAGCTTCCAGATTGACAGGTTTATGAGCAGTTAGGACAGAGTTGAGTGTAGTAAAAAGCACTCGGGAGTTGTGAGAGTTAGACAATGATTTAGGAAAAGAATTTTGACCTAGCTGCTTTCACAGTTTTCTGCCTGAAACTCTTTAAAGTCTAATGTAAATGTAATTGTAAAACATAGGTTTTATCATAGAACTTTTATTGGAATCCCAAATTAGTCCTTCCTGTCTGTACCTCAGTAGGAACATAAAGTTCTCTTTTCCCAGTTATCACTGACATTAGCTTGTTAGCTAGCTAGCGGTCACAGCTTTGTAAGCCCTGAGAGAATACTGGTCTTTGTTTGGCCACCAGAGGCCAAAACTGGTGGTGTCATAGCGACAAATAAGTTTAATGTTCACTAAACCATAAATAGGTATGCTACAATCACTGTGTCATAGCCCAGTGGGTTTCTGATCAAATGAAGGTGTGTATTCTGTCAAATCTTTTGTATTGAACAATTGTTTTTCAAAAATCTTGCTAAATTCAACATGACAAAACACTGATGGCATATATGGACATCAATATGCGGTATATGAATGTGTAATTTTTATTTTCCAATGTAACTGAAAAGTATGAAAATTTTTGTTAAATACCTACGTTACAGTTAAAGTCACATTAAACCTAAATCACAATTATTTCCAAAATGAGTCACTAAAATATTCCTGACTGGTTGCAGCAGACACAGTTAACAATTCTTTCTCAATAAAATGATAATTTAAGACTTTTGAGACACATCATTTTAATACAAAAATTTAAGTTTTAATATTTACCACAGAAATGTGAGGGCAGTTTCTCCAGCTCCAGAATCCAAATGAAGCCTGTCAGTATAATGGCTGTCATCCCTCTAACTTTTCCCTCCCTTTGGGGTTCTTGCTCCCACAATGCATTGCAGTTAATAAGAAATATCAAGTAAAAATTCCTGTAAATAACTAATAACAGAAAATTACTTTATATGTCTCCATTACATTGTCCTGTATTTTTACATGGTTTTTTTTTTTAGTGTGCCCCAATGGTAGTCTGAAGTGTGAGGGGGAGGGCACATTTCCAGTTGTGGCAGCAGGGGTATTTGATGACCAGATTAGTTGGTATTAAGCTCAGTGGCATTAACTAAAGCATACACAGGAGCCACTGATTTAAATCCTCCTGAGTCCCCCCCCCCTTTTTTTTCTTTCAACTATCCCTTGGCTGAATAGTGGCTGCGGCTATTTAAGGAAACAAGCATCTGAGTCTTTGGCAGAGCTGGGCTCACCCAGTGAATTATGCTGTCAGAGATTTGTTTTGTAACAGTAGGAAAGGGGGATCTGCAGAGAGAAGGGAGGTCTAAGGGGGAAGACTGAGGAGGAATGGTGGGGTGCAGAGCAACACAGAACAGAGGAGGGTGATGGGTGGGGGAGGTGTTAAAGTGTGTGCACAATGGCACTGCGATCCATCGTGGTGGTGGTGGTGGTGGTGAGGAGGAGAAGATGCTGTCACACAGAAGCTGGAGCAAAAGTGTGGGAGTGCAGTTTTAGGAGTGAGGGGCAAAGTAAAGAGTAAATACACATATTCCCCCTCCAGCACTTTGAGGTTGGAGGGGGAAGCACTGGTTAAGCAGCTCTCTTTTCCTTCAGACTTTAACAGCCCCCAGCCTTCTCTTTGTCTTAGTTCTCAGGCCTCACTTTTCCCTTGCGCACTATAAAAATATCTGTCTTTAAAAACACAGAGGAAAGCCATATACAAAGACATTTTGGGTACTTTCATTCTCCTAACTTTGGGGGAGCAGTTTGCCACTTATTGTCACTTCCTCTTCCAAAATGACTGCGTAACATTGCACAAATCAAAGTCCAAAAAGACATAGGTGAATGAGTTTGGTGTGGAAGAACTTGACTCTCCTGCACAGAGTCCTGACCTCAACCAGGTAGAACATCTTTGGGATGAATTAAAGTGAAGCCTGTGAGCTAGGGCTGCGCAATTAATCAAAATTTGATTTCAAGTTTGAATTTGGGCTCCAAACGATCACAAAAACAGTGTAATCGACAAAAAAACGATTATTAAAATGATTTTGTCACATTACGCGCCGTATACCCATCTACTAACATGAGTTGCATTGTAGGGCCCACAAAGACATAAGTAGCCAGCGATACTGCCGGCACTTATGGTTGTAAGTGGGTGACATAATCCACCTCCACTGTTCAATGATGGTTGTTCACAGTGGACATCGATGGCTTCTTTTACTCCTTTCAAACCACCTGTCCAAAATGTGAATATTAGCATCCTCAAAAGAGTGCCCTTTCTCCTTCAATTGCAGATGTACAGCTGAGTCTTGTCCTGTTGAGGTGACTCTTCTATGTTGTGCCATTTGTTTTTGAAGAGGCTGTTTGGTTTATCCAATGTAGAGGTTTGAGCACTCACTGCACTGGACAACATACACTACATTGCTGATCTTGTGTTTGGGGGGGGGGGTTGTCCTTAGGATGAACCAGTTTTTGCCTTAAGGTGTGACTAGGTTTGAAGTATACTGGGATGTCATGCTTGGAGAAAATACTTCCGAGTTTCTCTGACAAGCCTGCCACATAAGGGATGACAATGTTGTTCCTCTTGTCATTCTTATTCTCCCTAGTTTGTGTTGGACCTTCTTTCCTGTGCATCTTGGTTGATTTGATGAAAGCCCAGTCGGGATAATGACATGTTTTGAGGACTTAATGTGTGTGTGTTCCTTTTGTTTCCTTTCTGCCTTAGAGGGGATGCTCTTTGCCCGGTGTTGCAGGGTCCTGATCACCCCAAGTTTGTGTTCCAAGTGGGTAGTGAGAGTGAAAAAGGAGATGCTAGTCTGTGTGTGGTTCTGTTTTTTTAAGGAATTGTCTTTCTGACTGTCTCCACTGCCTCAGTTGTGGGTATGCAAGTGAAAAGTGAAACCACATCAAAGGACACCATGGTTTCATCTGGATTCAGTACAAGATTATGGACCTTGCTTGTAAAATCTGTGGAGTTTTTAATGTGTTGGGGTGTGTTGCCAAAAAGCGGAGCTAAGATGGTGGTGAGGTGTTTGGAAATGTTGTAGGTCACTGAGTTTATACTGCTGATAATGGGTCTGAGTGGGACTCCTTCTTTTTGGATCTTTGTGAGTCCATAAATGCATGCAGTAGTTTCTCCGGGGTGTGTTAAACAATAATTTCAAATAATTATTTCAAAATTGGCCAAGCCACCTTGGCTCCAGCCTTTATGTGTGATGTTTGCATGCTCTCCCTGTGTCTGCATGAGTTTCCTCCAGGCACTGCAGTTTCCTCCCACAGTCCAAAGACATGCAGTTACTGGGGTTAGGTTAATTGGTGATTCTAAATTGCCTGTGAGTGTGAATGGTTGTCTGTCTCTCTGTGTTACCCCTGCGACAGGCTGGCAACCTGTACAGGGTGTTACCCTGCCTCTCACCCTATGACAGCTAGGATAGGCTTCAGTCCCCCCCCGACCCTGAAAAGGATAAGTGGAAAAGAATGGCTTGAGGGTTGTATTTAATTGGGAGTGCTGATAATTTTATGGGGTTGCTGTGGTTCAGGAGTTATTTTTTTCTCTTCAGCTCTCAGTGGAGACGGTCGCACCTTTCTTCTCTCCCCAGCCCTTCCTTTTTACCCTGCTTTGCTGCTTTAGAGCGTCTCTTCACACAACTTCCAAACGAGAATTTATAATTATGGATCTGGTCAGCTTTCCTCTCAACACCATTGTTTTTGTTCAAATTTTCACCATGAGGAGATTGGGGAAAGGAGAACCCTATTCCCTCTTATTAATTGACACTCCAGCTGGCTACATTATGAATTCCTGTGTGGTGGGGAAGATGACATGCCTGGCCGTAGTGTCGTGGAGGACATACACATTTGGCTTTTGGACACTGGAATTTCTCCGAATTGGACCTGGAGATACCTGGCTTGTCGTTGCAATTCAGGAAGTCTGGGCAGCTGTCTGGGTCTTGGTAAGGCTGCTTATGATGGGATTGCAGGAAGAAGGTACAGACTCAACTCAGACGGCAAAGGAACGAACCAGAAGATTCGGCTAAATTGGATTTTTTTTTCGCCACAGAGAGGTCCCAGAAAGACTAAAGGCTGTCAATAAATTAATCAGTACAGTCTGTACCCAAAACAAGTCATGGAATCAGAAATTTGGCTCCCTGGCGGCCTTGGACTGCCGCTTATCAAATTGCCTCCTGGATGTTTTGTAAATAGATGCTCTATGCTCCCGCGGTCCTGTCTTCTTCTGATCTGTGTTGGACTGACCTCCCTTGACCTAGCTGCTGAAGAACTCTACATCTTATCAGAACTGTTAGCTGAGGAGGGGAGTTTGAGTCAGCCCCACAGTAGCCCCTCCCCTCTCTTGCCTCCGCTGGCTCCCTTCCATCCCTGCCCTCCCCACCCTAGTGCTCCCATGCTATATGTTTCTGCTCTATCGCAGAGGTTTTTGTAATTTTATACTATTTATGTGTATGTGTATATTTATACAAAGTATGAAATGATTTGTTTTTTCTCACTCATCCCTATATGTTTTTCGCTATTGTATCTGTCTTCAACAACGGCAGTGCTGTACAAAATGGCTGCATGACCACAGACACCTGTCTTCCCTGTTTGTTCTGTTGTTTGTCTTCTTTTGAATGGGTGTTCTGGAACTCTTAAATTCCCCTGACAGAACTCTCTCAAGGGATTAATAAAGAATAAAGATTAATAATAATAATAGAGCAGGTCATCTAGTAATTGGAAGGGTGGTGGTTTGATTCCTGGCTGCTCCAGTCTCCATGCCAAAGTATTCTGAAGATACTGAACCCCAAGTTGCTTCCCGATGCAACCGTTGGAGTGTGAATGTTAAATAGAAAGCACTTTGAAATAGAAAACAGTGCTTGTATGAACATTTGTGTGTGTGTGTGTGTGTGTGTGTGTGTGTGTGTGTGTGTGTGTTGTGTGTGTGAGAGAGAGAATGGATAAATGCAGACGTGTTCTATAAAGCACTTTGAGTGCTCAGCTAGAGACCATTTTATGAAATATGTCTTATCAAAGTGTTTGGTCTTAGAGTTGTCCTGTCTGACTGATTATGCTTCTAACCTTGAAAATTGCAGACTGTGACATAGCTGAAGAGCCAGTTGTTATCACTGGTGATGAATCGTCAGCATGAAGATTGGCTATTACCCTGTCTCTGCTTCATGTTACATATGTAAACCTGCATCTGCAAGTGCTTCAAAAACCAAAGTGTGTAATTCAGGGTAGTGATGATTACCTGTTGGTAACTGTTGCAAAACAGGAATATTGTCAAAACCTTTAGTGCGCAAGTTGTTCTATTTGTCAAGGTGTCACTTCCAAAGATATTACAGTTTGCTAAAACTAAATGAAAAAACCTATATGTGAAATTACATTTTGGTTAAAATAAAAATGTACTTTTGAAAAAAACTAAAAACTACTAAATAATAAATTGAAATGTATAGCAAATGTCTTTAGTTTTTCATTGCCAAGTTGGTTACATTTGTCAACATATCGAGCATTTGGTGGCATTTGTTCATAAGTTTGAACTGATGTCAACGTGAAAGTGAGCCAGTTGCATTTGCAAAGTGTTATATTTGTATCAAAATAACTGTTCTGCACCAGCAAAATACTGCCCATTGGGGGTGGAGGGGTGGTAAGTAAGGACTGAACCCAATACTGGATTCAATATAAACTAAACTGAAAACTAAACTGAAACTGACTCTGAAAACTGAATTGAAAACAAATATAAAATGTAAAAACAAAAAGCTAAATTAATTAAAAATTAAGACCCTATGACACTTTATTCTCCGAAATGATTGGAGTTTGGGTAGCATTTACTATAACAGATTGGTAATAATGTGATAATTATGCAGTAATACTGAGAAAACAAGGTGTAGTAGAATGAAATGGCAAGTTATTACTACCTCATTACATGTAATATGTAGTTATCTTTCTTTGAATGTGGTTATTACATAAATTTATGTGACTAGGTAATAGCAGGTCAGAAACTAGAAGTAATGTGAAAACAAATGTGTGTCAATAAGACAAAACTAATTATTAGAAGTATATTACTATACTTTTACTAAGTATATGAGCTGAATTTCAAAATTGCAAGGACAGCACAATGTTTTCCAAATCTAGCAACACGGTTTCACTTTCAAATAGTCCCTAAAGCCAGCCAAACCCAAGCCGCTGTATGTTTCCCACTGTGTTATAATGCAGAGACCAGTCAGTGGACAGGTTGGTCAGTCTGGCCTTGTAATCTCCAGTGATTGTGCTATCTACCAGTAACTTGTAGATTTGCTTCTCTGGTATTTCTGCCAATTCTTTTCTGTGGCCCACTTATGTATTGAGCCATGTGCCTATTCATCTTAGCTTCCATGTTGTACTGAAGGAGGTTAAACACACACGACTGTGTCTCCCACCACTAGTCAAACATCATAGTTAACTTTGCAGACGATCTAACGGTGGTGCGTCTCATTTCTGGTGGCGATGAGACAGAGTACAGGGAAGAGGGCCAGAGGCTGGCGTTCGACTGGCTGGCTATTTCTGTCTATTTCTGCTGAACACCAGTAAAACCAAGGAAATAGTGATGGACAGGAGGAAGAAGAGAGTGGACCACATCCCACTGCTGCGGATAGCTGGTGCCTATGTGTCCCCTATTTATAGTGGGTGATTTTAACATCCATGTAGATGCTGAAAATGACAGCCTCAACACTGTATTTAATCTATTATTAGATTCAATTGGCTTCTTTCAAAATGTAAAAGAGTCCACCCACCACTTTATTAATACTATGGATCTTGTCCTGACATATGGCATGGAAACTGAAGACTTAACAATATTCCCTGAAAGCCCCCTCCTCTCTGATCATTTCTTAGTAACATTTACATTTACTTTAATGGATTACACAGCAGTGGGGAATAAGTTTTATTACAGTAGAAGTCTTTCTGAAAGTGCTGTAACTAAGTTTAAGGATCTAATTCCTTCATTATTATGCTCTTCAGTCCCATGTGCCAACACAGTGCAGAGCAGCTACCTAAATTTGTGAGGTAGATTCTCATCAATAGTTTTACATCCTCACTGCGTACAACTTTGAATACTGTGGCTACTCTGAAAAGGAAAACCTCAAATCAGAAGTGCCTGACACCGTGGTATAACTCACAAATGCACAGCTTAAAGCAGATAACCTGTAAGCTGGAGAGGGAATGGCGTCTCACTAAATAAGAAGATGCTCATTTAGCCTGGAAAAAGAGTTTGTTGCTCTATAAAAAAAGCCCTCCGTAAAGCTAGGACATCTTACTATTCATCATTAATTGAAGAAAATAGGAACAACCCCAGGTTTCTTTTCAGCACTGTAGACAGGCTGACAAACAGTCAGAGCTCTGTAGAGCGGAGTATTCCTTTCAGTTTAACTAGTAATGACTTCATGGATTTCTTTACAAATAAAATTTTAGACATTAGAGAAAAAATTATTCAAAACCATCTCAAAGACTTCATGTTTGGCTGCTTTCAGCACTGCTGGTATTTGTTTAGATGTTTAGGTATTTGTTTGGTGGCTGTGGCTCAGTTGGTAGAGCAGGTCACCTACTAATTGGAAGGTTGGTGGTTCGATTCCCGACTGCTCCGGGCTGCATGCCAGAGTATCCTAGGGCAAGTTACTGAACCCCATGTTGCTCTCTGACGCATGCATTGGAGTGTGAATGTTAGATAATAAGCACTTAGTCTAGTTACATATAGAAGTGCTTGTATAAATAGGTGAATGCAAACATGTCTGACAGTAGACTCATCTCTGTTCTTGTCCTGTTGGACCTCAGTGCAGCTTTTGATACTGTTGGCTATAACATTTTATTACGGATATTAGAGGCATTAAAAGTACTGCACTGCAGTGGTTTGAATCATATTTATCTAATAGACTCCAATTTTATTGTTATTATGTTATTGTAGGGTCTTTACCCACAATACAAAGCGCCTTGAGGCGACTGTTGGTTGTGATTTGGCGCTATATAAATAAAATTGAATTGAATTGAACCAATTTGTTCATGTAAATGGGGAGTCTTCTTCACATACTAAGGTTAATTATGGAGTTCCTCAGGGTTCTGTGCTAGGTCCAATTTTATTTACATTATACATGCTTCCCTTAGGCAGTATTATTAGAAAGCATTGCATCAATTTTCATTGTTATGCAGATGATACCCAGCTTTATCAATCCATGAAGCCAGATGACACACATCAATTAGTTAAACTGCAGGAAGGTCTTAAAGACATAAAGGCCTGGATGACCTCTAGTTTCCTGCTTCTAAATTCAGATAAAACTGAAGTTCTTATACTTGGCCCCACAAGTCTTAGAAATATGGTGTCAAACCAGATACTTACTCTGGATGGCATTACTTTGGCTTCGAAGTAACACTGAAAAATCTTGGGAATCATTTTTTACCAGGATATGTCCTTCAATGCGCATATTAAACAAATATGTAGGACCGCTTTTTTGCATTTGCGCAATATTTCTAAAATTAGAAACATCCTTTGTCAGACTGATGCTGAAAACTAATCCATGCATTTATTACTTCTAGGCTGGAATATTGTAATTCATTATTATCAGGCTGTCCTAAAAGCTCCCTGAAAAGCCTTCAGCTGATTCAAAATGCTGCAGCTAGAGTACTGACAGGGACTAGAAAGAGATGGCATATTTCTCCCATATTGAATTTTTTTCATTGGCTCCTTGTTAAATCTAGAATAGAATTTAAAATCCTTCACCTCACATACAAAGTATTGAATAATCAGGCCCCATCTTATCTTAAAGTCCCATTTAACCCAAATAGAGCACTTCATTCTCAGACTGCTGGCTTACTTGTGGTTCCTAGGATACTTAAAAGTAGAATGGGAGGCAGAGCCTTCAGCTTTCAGGCCCCTCTTCTGTGGAACCAGCTCCCAGCTTGGATTCAGGAGGCAGACACCCTCTCTATTTTTAAGTTTAGGCCTAAAACTTTCTTTTTTGATCAAGCTTATAGTTAGGGCTGAACCACCCCTTAGTTATGCTGCTATAGGCCTAGGCTGCTGAGGGGGTTCCCGTAATGCACTGTTTCTTTTCATTCACAATATTTACTTGTTTATACTCCACTCTGTATTTAATCATTAGTTATTATTAATCTCTGGCTCTCTTCCACAGCATGTCTATTGTCCTGTCTCTCTCCCCTCAGCCCAACTGGTCACAGCGGATGACTGCCCCTCCCTGAGCCTGGTTCTGCTGGAGGTTTCTTCCTGTTAAAAGGGAGTTTTTCCTTCCCACTGTCACCAAGTGCTTGCTCATAAAGGGTTGTTTTGACTGTTGGGTATTCTCTGTGTTATTTTAGGGTCTTTACCCACAATACAAAGTGCCTCGAGGCAACTGTTTGTTGTGATTTGGCGCTATATAAATACAATTGAATTGAATTGAATTATTTCAAGTTTCTTGGGGTGCATGTGGCTGACAACCTAACTTGGTCTACCAACATGTCAGCGGTGGACTGCAAGGCTCAATAGAGACTGCACTTCTTAAGTTTATGAAACAAAAATCTAATGAAAATAAACCTGCTGCAGATTTTCTATCACTCCACAATAGAAAGCGTGCTGGGATACTGCATCATGGTGTGTTATGCTGGCTATTCAGTAAGAGACAGAAGGGCCTGCAGAGCATTGTTAAAACTGCATAGAAAATAAATGGCTGTACTCTGCCCTCCTTAGAGGACATGGTGAACTCCAGGGGGTTAAATAAGGCTAGGAAGATCCTGGGCCATTCATTTCACCCCAGTCAAGTTCTCTTGAACATCCTGCCTTCTGGCAGAAGATACAGGGCCCTGTAGAGCCAGATGAATTGGCTTAGAGACACTTTCCTTGGGCTTTTACACATTTGAATAATGATTTTCTGGATACTAGAAGGTGTAAATGAGTGCAAGTGTGGAGTGGAGTGGGGTAAAAGGAATTGTATATTTTTAAGGGTGGATTGCTGGGCAGGGTATATGTCTAGGGAATGAGTATGAATCTGTGGAACTTTGCATGTACCTATTTATTTCATCTATGTATTTATTTTATCTTTTTTTTTCTTTAAGGTATGAGATAGAGAATGCTTACACAATTTTGTTGTCTGATTCTGATTATTAAATGGGACCAGCCAATAACCTGGGGAAGCTAAAGTTGATCACTCAGAACAATATTGTATTTATTTGCAGTAGGACTGCAACTAAAGATTATTTTGGTAGTCGAATAATCTGTCAATTATGTTATCAATTAGTCTTTTAGTCAAGGATTATTTGAATCTTACCCCACCTGTTCAAGGTTGCAAACCTTTTAACATCACCTTGTTGTCTCTTCTCACAATTTAAAATAATGACCCATAAAAATATGAGTTTGAAACTAATCAAATGTATTTTTAACATCAATGTGATGTCACAATAAATATAAAATAAACAATGCATATTAAAGTGAATGTAATTTTTATTTTTAAATGAAAATATAATATGGAAATAAATAAGTCCAAATGTTCAATTGAGGCTTCAAATAAATCAAAAACATTTCTCTGTGCAAAACAACAGAAACGTTTAGAGACGATTCAGTTCATGAAGAGGTTTACTATTCAGAATGAATGTTAATATTAATGCGAAAAAAAAATGGGAGACAGTGTAGCTGCTCCTATTGTCCTTCACTCATTAGCTACCAGAATTGAAATGGTGGTGCTTAGCAAACATGATCCATGAGACCCCAGAGCTGATGTCACAACTCCAGGGTGCCAGCATTTTACACACTCACACATTGCAGTGATGCTGCTCTCAAAAGAAAGTTATGCTTTTCACAGTCTGCATTCAAATTTATTTTTGTTTTCTGTGAAATGCTCCCACACCTTTGACAGTCTGTCTCCATTTTCTTTCATTTTCTCCACCCTCCCCTCTGTTCCACCATCATTATGTTGTTCATGTTGTGTTCTCTCTGTGGTATTTTTGTTATTGGCAGACAATGGGAGGCAATACTGCCCCCTATCTTCCTGTAGTGTATTACAAACTCACATGACAAGCGGAAGAAAATATAAAATATAAAATATGATGCTTCGAGTTTAAAACTGCACATCAACTAATTTTTGTAGTGGATGTCATTGATGACATTGATGAATCGTTGAAGCCCTAATTTGCAGTGATCCTATATATATATATATATTATATATATATATAGGCATCGCCTGGACCTCTCTTAGGCACCGAGGGGGACAGCACACACAACCCTGGACCTTGATTCGTCCTTTAGCGACTTCTAGCGATTTTTGAGACAGCCGACAGCAAGTTTTGTTAGACAAAAGTTGGCAACAGTGCCGGCCGCCGATCACCAGATTACACACAAATACACGGGCCAGCATTGATGAAAACAGGCCAAATCCTTCATCATTTTCTGCGGTTTACCTTGTTCGGCTTCCATTTTTTTGAACAATGCTTCCACTTCTTGTTGAATTTATCTCCGGCAGCTTTGGCTGCTTTCCACACCTGCTGCACTGTACTCACAGCTTGTTCCTGTCTAATATTGTCAGTCATTTTGTGAATCAATGATGGCCTATTTTAGAGAATTCAATGAGGCCTTTGAACTGACCAGAGGCCATATCACTGCAGACCATGTAATAGTGCCATGGTGTGGATGCCTTGGCCATTGGCAGTCAGGCGGCAGCGCTCAAATTACATAGACCGACCGACATTTTCTAACTATTTGAAAAGCATACGCTGGGTGTCAGCCCCCCACACACACACACACACACCCACACACACACACTCACACACCACCACCACCACCTTTGTACACTTTGTACGCTCTGGAAAATGTTAATATTTGTGAATCGTCCCTTATCCTTATATGGTCAGATATATGGTCAATATGTGAATATTATATCCTATCTCACAATGGTAAAGTAACATTTTACTAAATCCTGGATCCTGAGGAAAAATCCAGTTGAAGTATGTCAAGGTTACACAAGGACAAATCCATAATTTCCTCTGTCCGCCCCCTCGCTGCTCATTTCAATTGGGTCATCCCTCATATAGTCATGCATCCCCACGGTCTTGACAGCAAATGCCTGCCTGTTAATGATTATGCTGATTAAGGTTGCCCACAGCGCATCTGGTTCATGCAGGTGACAAACCAATTAGTGTTTGGCTGCAGACTTGCATCTCTTGCAGGGTGTCTCTGTAGCACTGATGTCCTGAGGAAACCTGTGACACCCTGCCTAGAGGGGCAGATGAGGAAAGGGTTGTGTGGATAATATAATTCAGTCATCATTTTTTCAGTGAGACTGAGCTGTGGTTGTACGCTACAAATTGGAAATATTATTTTGGCTTAAAAACCAATATCTATTATACAGCGACCATTTACAAGGTCATCTATATGTGAATTTGGTATTACAGTAAGAAAATGCTTATGTTCATGATTGAATTAGGTGCAAGATTTTGGGGGAAAGTGAGGAAAGAACTGGACATTTTAGAGTAACAGAGAAAGAAATTATATTCAAGTCTTGGCTAACTTTAAACTGTGGCCATTCAGTCAGAGGTTTAAAGCAGTCTTTGCTAAAACTTTGTTCATATGTTTATTTACTGGATATGCTCAATTTTTAAACTCCTGTTTTGTTTTGGTTTGGTTTTATCCAGGCAGATTCAGACTAACTTCAGGAAGTGCATCACTTGTAAACTTGTTTTTCATTGCTCTTTAGCTGATTCAACCCGGATGGATGGATATAATCCGTACATTGAAGCCTGATCTTTTTGCTGTTCACTGTTCACAACATGCTCTCAGTACAATGTAATATTTTCTTGACTGTGCTGCCTTTGTTGGCAAATTAATTGAAATGTAAACTGTTATAGTCAATATTGAACTGTGGCCATCCATCCACCTATCTATTTTCTTCCATATTTATCCAGGGCCGGGTTGTGAGAGGTTGCTTTCTAGAGGGCTTTTGTTATAGAGCAACAAACTTTTTTCCACGTTAAATCAAGATCTTCTAAATTAGAGATGACATGTCCTCTCCAGCTCCTGGGTTATCAACTCATCCATGACCCATAGTGGACACTCCACTCTTTTCTGGCTGAGGGCCATGGCCTCAGACTTAACCATGCTAATTCTGATGCAACCCAATTCACACTCAACTATGAACCATTCCATTGCAAGCTGGAGCCTGCCACTTGGCTATGCCTAGAAATTCTGTCCATAAAAACTATGCACAGAAAGAGCAGCCCTGGTAGAGTCCAACACCCAGGGGAAATGAGTCTGTCTTATTGCCAATAATGTAGACCAAGCTCTTGTTGCAGTTGTGCTTGGACTGAATGGCTCATAACAGTGGGCCAGACATCCCATACTCTTGGTCGAATGCCTTCTCCAGAGCCACAAAACACATGTACACTGGATGGACAAATTTCAATACACACTGGTTGAGAGGATAAAGACCTGGTCCAGCATTCTACAACCAAGATGAAAACTGCATTGTTCCTCCTTGAATTTGAGGTTTGACTAATGAACAAACTCTCCTTTCCAGCACCCTGGCATAGACCTACCTGGGGAGGCTGAGCAGTGTGATATCCCCATAGCTGGGGTATACCCTGCAGTTGGTCCCCCTTCTTAATTATTGGAACCACCATTCTAGTCTGCCTAACCAGTGGTACTGCCCCAGATCTCCACGCAGAGTTGTAGAGGTGTGTCAAACCTACAACATCCACAGCCTTCAGGAACTCAGAGTGAATTTCATCCATCCCAGGGGCCCTGCCACCAAGGAGTTGTTTAAACTACCTGAGTAATCTCAACGCCAGTGATGGTTGAGCCATTCCCCTTGTCCTCAGATTCTACTCCCTCTACAGAAGGCATGTCAATGGGATTAACGCGGTCCTCAAAGCATTCCTTCCACTTTTCAATTATATCCTCAGTTGAAGACAGCAACGTACCACTCACACTACACTGTGTGAGCAAAACATCACTTTTCCCTCCTGAGTCACTTGCTGGTTCACCAGAATTGCTTCAAGGCAGTCCAAAAATCTTTTTTTTTTTTTTATGGCCTCACCAAAATGTCGTCCTGTGTTCAGCCTGTCAGACCAAGCTAACCAAGCCCAATATGACTCTTCCTTAAGCTTGATGGCTCTCTTCACTTCCAATGTCCACCATCCAGATTGGGCGTTATCATCACGACAGGATGCAACCAACTGGCAGCTTCAGCTCTGTGCAGCAGCCTCAGTAATGGAGGTATGGAACATGGTCAATTTACTTAACTGACTCAATAGTTCTGTCCAAATTCAGAGGCTGCATCTTTTTAAAGGACCTGGTCTGCGTAGGTTCGGGTGCTTCAAAGCCCACAAAGTCCGCAAAAGCCAGAAGTGAGAGACTGTGAAATTGGACTGTTTCGCCTTCATATCTGTTTCGCCTACCAATACCTCCGCGTAGCTCCTATCGTCTAGCAACCATGACAGTGTGACGCACAGCTGTGGAAAAGAAGCTGTTAAAATGGAGCCCAAATTTTTCATCCTTTTTTTGTTTTGTTTTGTTTTACTTAATGCCAGCTCTTAATTGAAAATAAGCTGTTTAAACAACCCATTTTTACATCAAGGAATACAGATGAGCGAATTATTCATTTCCAGATATATTGACATCTCTCTAGTAAGACATTAAAGTTAAATACTATATAATTATGAAGTTTAATTTTAACCTCAGCCAAACCGATTTGCTCAAGAACAAATGAAACACTGTATAGCAAGCCTGGAATGCCCAGTCAGCTGATAGCTGGCGAGGTGAGCTGTTAGAGCAGCAGGAATGGACATCTCCGAAAACATTGGAGCACTTTTGCAATTGAGCAATATCTTGACAAATTTAATCTTTATATCAGTTCTTGCATTTTCTTACATGTATTGGCTTTTATCAAAAAATACTGATTTAAAAAGAAAAAAAAGATAAACACATCTAACTTTCTGAAGTTCCATGTATATATGACTAGTAGAAATAAATTTTAAGGGAAATAGAATTACAGGTACAGGTAATCAAGAAACAACACAATATAATGTAATGGATGTAAGTCTCCTCCATAAGATTCTCAAACTTCATCAGTGCCTCTAACCATGCAGTCGGAGCCAACATCATGAATTTCAACTAAAACATGATCTCAATGTGATTGAGGAAGGCACATTGACATAGTGCACAATACTTGGTGTTGGGTCTCACTGCGGTATTGTGTCACTTCCTGTTCCTGTTATACAGCCCTGTAGTGTTTTTGTATAGCTTTATCTGTGTAGCTAACTTATTTTATAGTGTAATATTCACATGCTTTGTCCAAAGCACACTCTGTGCTGAATCACTTGTAAATTAGATTCATTTAGTGTGTTTTTAGGGATTCACTAGTTTAGTTTGGCTATTTCACCTGTCCCTCCTGGACTTTCCTGTACTTTGTGTTGTTTAGTTACTCCTTGGGTCTCTTTTAGCAGTAATGGCACTTGTAATAAATGTTTGTAGCTTTGGACGTGAATTGGAAACCTGGCTCTGCACCGGGACAATCCTATAACTAGCCCAGGGCCCTGTAGTGACAGAACCTCCACTATGTTTTATAGATAGCTGTTGCACCTCTCTTCTGACCTCCTCCATATATATCAGTAACAATGTGAACAGAAATTTCCAAATTGTGTTTGTCACTCTAAAACCCATTGTTCAGTGCCTATTTTGAGTAATTCATAGTTCCTTGTTAAGTGACTTAACAAAAAATAATTAAATAAAAGGACTGGATTGAAAATTAATTTAAAAGCAGCCAATGTCCAAAAAACAACTCTGAAAGACCTTCATAAACCAAGGATAATAGTTTAAAATTTACAGTAGTTAAAGTCTGGTTTTTCCTATGCAAAATATAAAGAAATAATTGTGGCTCAAGACTTTTTGCACAACAGTGAAGTTTAAAGAAATTTATAGCATGATCAGAATATGAAATTGTAACCTGACAGAAAAAATGTAGGACATCTCAGCAAACAATAAATGAAAATTTGGTTCTCCCAGACACAATCTGCCTTTAAATCTGTAGTATGAGGAATTTTGTGGGGATTTTTTCTTTAGTTCATGTTCTTTTAAATTGTTTATATTTATTGTATTGCATAGAAAAGGATGAACAAAGAAATATTTCCTGGGAATAGTTTTGGTGATTTGCAGCATATCTTGCACCATGCCCAGGTCCAATTAACTGTGAAGTTTAATCCATCTGTTTTAGATTTTTGAAACATAACTAAGTTTTTATATTTCAGCAAGAGAATATATTTAAGCATAAAACCTATCAAAACAATTCAAAACTGTACAAGTCAAAGTTTTTGTGAAGAAAGTACTATAGTAGAAAGTAGGGCCGTTTCTCAATATTCAAGTATGCAAGTTCGAACTCGCAGACTTGACAAGTATGAACTTCCCAAGTACGGGGGATTATTTTTCAATTGGAACACCAGCGGACTTGATGACATCACAGCTTCGCTCCAGTGTTGCTATCACCTTCCAGCTTAAATTAACTGACTGCTTGGTTTTAAAAACTTCATCTTTTAAAAACATTATGCAGGTCAGATGTTAAAATTGTTATTTTTATTCCAGAAGACTTCCACCACAGACAGATGTTTAGAATTCAGTCAAATAAATATTAACATTTTCCATCCATCCATTCTCTTCCGCTTATCTGGGGCCGGGTCGCGGGGGCAGGAGCCTAAGCAGAGAAGTCCAGGCTTCCCTCTCCCCAGCCACCTCCACCAACTCATCCGGTGAACCCCAAGGCGTTCCCAGGCCAGCTGAGAGATATAATCTCCGCAGCATGTCCTGGGTCTACCACGGGGCCTTCTTTTCAATCATTTTTATTTATTCCAGTTAACAAAAATATTTTTTCAATTTCATCTTTCATTATTTTGTCCGGTTTCGTTAACTATAATAACTTTGCTCCCACTAGCGTGGAAACACCTGGGATTCTCCACCTTTTGATAGAGAAGCCTCAAGAACCTTCTTGGATTAAAGGGGAACTGGCTTCAAAAATATTTAAAGTCCACTCACCTTTTTTCAAGCTGCTGAGAATACCATAACTCAGACATATGTTCCCACTACTGATGTTCCTTGCCACAGTTATCTTTAGTAGATTGGTAACATTATAGATCCATACATTCTTCGATGTTTTTATTGATTATGATATATATATATAATGAAAATAAAATTCATAAATAAATATATAATTCAATTCAATTCAATTCAATTTTATTTATATAGCGCCAAATCACAACAAACAGTCGCCTCAAGGCGCTTTGTATTGTGGGTAAAGACCCTACAATAACACAGAGAAAACCCAACAGTCAAAACGACCCCCTATGAGCAAGCACTTGGCGACAGTGGGACGGAAAAACTCCCTTTTAACAGGAAGAAACCTCCAGCAGAACCAGGCTCAGGGAGGGGCAGTCATCTGCTGCGACCGGTTGGGGCTGAGTGGAGAGAGACAGGACAAAAGACATGCTGTGGAAGAGAGCCAGAGATTAATAATAATGATTAAATACAGAGTGAAGTATAAACAAGTAAATAAAGGTGAATGAGAAGAAACAGTGCATTATGGGACCCCCCCCCCCCCAGCAGCCTAGGCCTATAGCAGCATAACTAAGGGGTGGTTCAGGGTCGTCTGATCCAGCCCTAACTATAAGCTTGATCAAAAAGGAAGTTTTAGGGAGATTGGGTGCCAAGCCCCAATAATAATAATATGCTGAACGCCAGAGCAGCTGACCTGAAAGATAAGAAGATGGCTAAGAAGGAGAATTGGACCCCTCGACGCTGACTACCAAGACAACGTGAAGTACTCTCTGAAAGTCTACTAGAAGTTGTGAATGCAGCACTACGGACAATCCCTATCATGACTATCACTGAAGCCAATCACTTTTGTACCTTGAGATGCTTGGCTATAACATGAACAGCAATAAGGAGCAGTACCCTCCATGGAAATGACTACTAGAGGCAAGGCAGCATGGAGGGAAGTTAGCCAGCTCTCAGAGTTGCAGAAAGGTATAATGAAGAAAGCGGTGTTCTCAGCCAGATCATCAACAAGACTGGCTACCGATACCAATTATGGAATGGAGCAAATATCAGCCACCTCCTGTACATGTTGCAGACATTGAAGACAGCTACAAGTACCTTGGAATCCCATGGGCAAATGGGAACCATGAAGAGGCCACTAGGACAGCTGCAACCTCCAAGAGAGTAAGGCAAGTCCTAAGGAGTCAGCTGAATGGGAAAACAAGATCTGGGCCATCAACACCTATGCCCTGCCAGTTGTCAGATACCCTTCTAGGATAAAGCTGGCCAAAGGAGGACATAGAAGCCACTGATGTCAAGACAAGAAAGCACCTTACCATGCATGGAGGGTTTCACCCCAAATCCAGCACCCTGAGATTGTATGCTAAGTGGAAGGTGGCCGAGGACTAGTGAGTGTCAGAACCACTATCCTAGATGAAACAACAAAGATCCATGACTACTTCAGGAAGATGGCTACAAAGGATCATGTGCTTATTGAGTACCTCAGGCAGCAGAAACCCAAGAAAGAAGAAGAGGAGGAAGAACAGGAACCATCATGGAAGGACAGGCCTCTGCTTGGCGTGCTCCACCATCAGATTGAAGAAGTGGCTGACAGAAAAATCCTACCAATGGCTGGACAAGGCTGGACTGACAGACAGCACAGAGGTACTAACCATGGCAGCACAGGAACAAGCTTTAAGCACAAGATCAATAGAGGCTGGGGTGTACGACACAAGGCAAGACCCCAGGTGCAGGCTGTGCAGAGATGCCCCTGAGACAATCCAGCACATAACAGCAGGGTGCAAGATGTTAGTTAGCAGGCAGGGCATACCTGAAATGCCATAACCAAGTGGCTGGCATAGTAACCAGGAACATTTGTGTCGAGTATGACCTGGAAGTCCCGAGGTCAAAATGGGACACGCCCCCGAAGGTGGTTGAGAACAACATAGCTAAGATCCTGTGGGACTTCCAGATACAGACAAACTTGTGATGGCTAACTAATCGGACATCGTAGTGGTGGACAAACCAAGGAAGAAGATTATAGTGATAGATGTTGCAATACCAAGTGACGGCAACATCAAGAAGAAGGGACACGAGAAGCTCGATAAATACCAAGGGCTCAGAGCGGAGCTGGAAAGGATGTGGAAGGTGAAGGTAACAGTTGTCCCCGTGGTAATTGGAATGCTTGGGGTAGTGACCCCCAAACTCGGGGAGTGGCTCCAGCAGACTCCTAGAACAGGAATTTCCTGGAACGAGAAGGGAGACCGAAGGGTGTGTTCCAACTTTTGGGGGATCACACTCCTCGGTAAGGTCTATGCCAGGGTGCTGGAAAGGAGTGTCCGTCCCTAGTCGAACCCCGAATTCAAGAGAAACAATGGGAGCACTCATGGAGTGATGGACCAGTTGTTTATCCTCTCGAGGATATTCGAGTATGCGTGGGAGTTTACCCATCCAGTCTACATATACTACATATTTTGTGGACTTGGAGAAGGCAAGCGAAAGCTTGGTCTGTATAAGTCTGATTCATTTCCTGTGGGTGTTGGACTTTGCCAGGGCTGCCCTTTGTCACCAATTCTGTTAATAAATTTAATGGACAGAATTTCTATGCGTAGCCATGTGGCAGAACGCTTCTGCCTTGATGGCCTCAGAATCTCATCTCTGCTCTTTGTGGATGATGCAGTCCTATTGGGTTCTTCAAGTAGTGACCTCCAGCTCGCAGTGGGACGGTTCACAGCCAAGTGTGAAGCGGCTGGCATGAAAATCAGCACCTTTAAGTCTGAGGCCATGGTCCTCCGTCGGCAAAGGGTGGAGTGTGAATACAAGCGGCAGAAATGAGCTTCCTCTGAAGGGTGACTGGCCTCTCCCTTAGAGTGAGGAGTGCAGCCATTCGTAAGGGACTCAGAGGAGAGCTGCTACTTCTCCACATTGAGAGGAGCCAGTTGAGGTGGCTCATCATCTGACTAGGATGCCTTCTGGGCACCTGTTTGGTAGGGTGTTCCAAGCATGTCCTACTGGGAGGAGGCCCCGAGGTAAACCCAGGACAGGATGGAGAGATTATATCTCTGGGAATCACCTGGGAATGCCTTGGGGTCACTCCGGATGAGCTAGGGATGGTGGCTGGGGAGAGTGAAGTCTGGGCTTCTCTGCTTAGGCTGCTGCTGCCCCTGCAACCCGGCCTCAGATAAGAGGAAGAAAATGGATGGATGGATGGATGGAGAAAAATAGATTAAAGTGAATAAGACTTAAATTTTAGTTGCAAGTCCATCAAGCCTGTGACCCACTGACATCACTAAACTCTGCATTCTTCTTTAGTGATGCTTTTCCAGGCTTTTATCCCAGCTTTTTTGTTTGTTTGTTTTTTTTTTTGGGGGGGGGGTACTCCCTTTAGTCTCCTTTTTGGCAGGTTTTTTTACTAGTGTAAAAGGTAAATAAGCTGGTACTGTAGTGCTTTTCTTTTGAATTTGAGCACTCAATGGGTTTTCGTACTACAAGCCTCATTTTCCCATTCACACAAGTATTCATACAAGTGCTTTTTTTCTATACCTAAGCACATTTAACCTAATGTTCACACACTTACACTCTGATACACTGATAGATGTATTGGGGGTACCTCAGGGTTCAGAATCTTGCCAGGGATACTTCAACATGCAGGTTGGAGGAGCCAGAGATCCTCACGTCACAGTGTCACCATGATGTTGTGTTTTCTCACATTAACCAAACCAGTGGACAACTAGGAGTAAGTAGACTTCTCGTTAAATTTGGAGTATGGAGAGGGTATGTACCAAAACATAATATTCCAGAGGTGTTCTATTGGACTTTTGTAGGGTTTTGGCAGTGCTCATCCTGCTCCTCCTTGCACAAAGGAGCAGATCCTGATCTTCCTGATTGGTTTGGACCTTCTACAGCCCTGTCCAGACAGGGGTCTAGCAATGGTACGTATTGATGTGCCATTGTGGAGAAGTTGGACTACCTTCCCAACCTCTGTAGGGTCTGGGTATTATTTCATGCTACCAGTAGCGACACTGATCCTAGCCAAATGCAAAACTAGTGGAAAAAAAAAGTTAGAAACTAGAAGGGCATTCAGTAGAGTGCATGCTGTAATGCTGTCGCTAGAAATTAATTTTATTGGCTTTTAAAAACTGAAAATAGAATTTTAGGATTTAAGATTTTTTTTTCTTTTTAATGAGATCCACACAAACAGATAATGGCATGCAGTCTGCAGGCAAGCAGGCTCCATCTATCAGTGGGTGAGGTAAAGGTGAGTAGGGAAAAAATATCAGTGGCTTCCACCTTTTAAAATTATTCCTGTTTAGGGAGTTGTCTCATTGTTGCTCCTCTAATTGCACTTTTTTAAAAAATTTAATTAACACCAAAGTACCTGAAACAAGTTAACAACCCACTCTACTGTTTAACTGACTAGATCAATATCCTAGGAGTTTAACTGACTTGATACTATACTCTGATTAAAAAGTGTTCCTTGAATATTTTTGAGCAGTGTAGAATCTGGAAGTGAAAGACAAGTTTGTGATAAAAACAGAAACCATAATATTTAGGTAATGTCATTGCTTTTAATGAGTCTTATTTGAGCTGGCTTTGGTTGCGTACATGTAAAACAAGAGAAGACTGTTTTCTGTTGTTTTGATTTTAATGTACAACATCTCCATACAACTGTGTGTTAGTTTATCCTCTGTCCTAAACTTTTTTCCCCACCAGTGACGTGTGTTTTTGAATTTGTCTGATGATGATTTAGCTTCTTATTAACTCTTTCAAGAAATGTATATTTAGGTGTGGGCAATGTAGCCTCCATATTATATCACATTATTTCTAGGAAATTTGAAATAATATTGTCAGGGTGTTCTGACAATGCAAAAAAAAAACCCAAAAAAAACATGCCATCGCAGCTTGCAGGGAGCAACATTAGTGTAAGAGAATGAAGGGCATTTTTATTGACAGACTACCTGTTTCAAAGTCTGACTAGCAGCAGAATTATAAAGCTGTAGTAGTCACATAAACTATTTGTACTCGATGGTATGTTTTTGCCTCAAGTGGTGAAACTGTTTTTTATTTCCACCTTTAGCCAGAACAGTGTTCTTGCATATTTTGCAACACACTGTGCTTTGTTGGAGGTTGTTGAAGTAGTTCCAGTTTTATTAAATTGTCATCAGAGGCTGACAGGCAGCTCTCACGATCAGGTATCCTTAAGCTTTTTGCATTGAACTGCGCATTATGGAATATGAAGTCATGGTGTCACTGTATCATTGATACCGTGATATGACATTTATATTATTGCATATGATATAACATGGCACAGCCCATATTTTAAATAAGAAAAACCAGTGGGTGGAAATCTAATTTTCTGACCTGATTTTCACTAGATATACCAGAAGCTCCAAGAGTCAGCAGACTAGGTTTTTTGTTTTTGTTAGTTTTTTTTTTTCCTCAACTGATTTTCCACAGAAATAAGAAATTAATCCAGTGGCTATCTGGAAAGGGTGACTGTAAAGTTTACAGGTAAAAAAGGTGAAACATGCCAGATAACACTGGTATGGTGCCCCTCAATATAATTCTTAAAGAAAAAAAGTCCAGACTGTCTTTAGATTAACCTGCTGTACCTTATCTTAGTGGCTAGTATTACTCATACCACCCCCGCCATTTTCACCATTCTCAAACCCTTGTCTTGTTGGCATCAGGAGCAGAGGGGCAGGAATTTGGGTGGTGATAGTGGTGGGGTGGGGGGTGTAACACATTCTGGCCAAAGCACCAGTTCTCACTGGATGTCCTGGCTCTCCCAGGGTTAGGCTAATCCTCTTATTCAATGTCTGGCTGGAGGCTGCAGAGCTCCCACAGTCCAGATTGCAGAGCCGGCCACTCTCCACTGAATAAACACACTGACACAGTTGTGGTTTTTTTCAACTCCATACAGACGTCGAGCAAGAGATATCCATTGAATCTATTCTACTTATTCACTCTTTTCCAGTAAGCACCCCCACCCCAAAATCGTCAGGAACAGTATTACATCCTTCCTACTCAGTCACCCAACTATCTTCACTTCTTTATTTCTCCTGAAATCAGCTTTTCTCCTTCACCCTGTTTTCCTCTTTGAAGGAACCTTTTTTTACTTCATGATTCATGGTCTCTTTTCAAGCAGGGTGGCATCATCTTATGCTCCCTTTATAGAGATTCTTAAGCCCTTGGCTTGCCGAGCACACATAACCACCAGAAAATGATGTGTTATATGTTTCTACCGTCTTTCAGCATTCAGTAACAAAACAAGTTTACAGTCATGGAAGCAGCTTGACAGGGCTTCACTTTGGCTTTGTGACACATGGAACATACTAATATGATCAACAAAAAATAAATGTGAAAAAATATATGTTTGGGGCCAATTTCAGTGAAAGGCAGCTTTTAAAGCCTGAACCTAAATGAGAAAATACTTTTCTGAAATTGTAATTCATGCAGTATCATATCATATGTGATGATTTCATGTAAACATACAATAGCTAAATTGGGTTAGGGTAAGTTTCTGGTATATTAGAACAAGAATGCTGTACAGCAATTTAAGATTGTGACTGCTGCATCTATAGAACTTTGTATTAAGGTTTTTACACTGATACTTTGTACCAGACCGAACAGGTGTTTTCTTTGTAGTCATTGTCACACAAGGTTTCCAGCTTATTGTGCGCACAACTTCGGTGTGGTCAGTAACTGAAACCTCCAGCATTTGTTGCATGTATGTCAGATGAGTCATGTTTGTCCTGCAGTACAGTGAGGAATATTGCTGTCCGGTTCCTGAATCATCCGGGTCAATGAGTCAAATCATCCTACTTAATCATGAATTGCAAATCTGAGGTCTCAATTAACCTGGATGATATGAGTCGTCTGACTAGTTGCTGCTGCTGCTAAAAGGTGAGTAAGAATAGACAGCAGATTGGCGCATTTACTGGAAACACCATGCATCCAGGTTGTTTGTCTAAACTGGGACACAGATGGACTCGCCATCAGTAAACACATTGACTGAAGTGATTCAGCTGTACTAGGTCACTGACTTTACTCCAGTCAATGATATAACTAAATAATAAGTTAAATATTTCAATAAATAATTATTTAAATATTTTCTGCACTCAAGTGAGTCAAGTGAACTGGATAACATTACTGAGTGACTCAGATTAACCCGAGTCCATAAAATGAACCAAGTTTATCGCCACCACTAGTAAGGAAGTTGAAGCAAAACAGCAGACGCTCAGTATACTTCTCAGACACACAATATTTTCAAAATTGTCTTTATGATCATTCTAACTTTTATATAGTGGAAACATAAAATTTTAGAAATATCAAAAAGTCTTATAACAGAATAAGTTTCTTGTGAAGAATAAAAATTATTATAAAGAAAACTGGTAAGGTCTTGAATCTGTACAATACAGAAAACAAAATATAGTTTAATGTGGAGTGTGTAAGTGATGTGGAGTTTATTGGTAAATTGTAAACCAATATTTTTATTATTTACACATTCTCAATGAGTCACTAAAAATAGCTTTAGTTGTTCATGTTTCAAATTAAATATATTCACTTGGTATTACAATAGGGATGATTAAGGGCTTGATTTCATTCTAAGCTTTCTTTTGTAACTGTAATTGTAACATTTTTCCTGACACGTCAACAGCCGAGCAAACAAAAAAGAGAGTGGGCAAAGCCTTATACTCTGGCAACTTTTCTGACTGAGTTGGTTCTATTATATACGACTGAGGGAGGAAGCGCTCCATTTTGCTAGCCCTAACCAGTGATTTATGCTTCATTGTCGTACACACTATGTCGTAACCGGAAACCCCTCTGAACCCTTAAGATCCAAGAGAATTGTCTTAATGAACAATTCTCCTGATGTTACAATGATGTAATGTCAGGTTATTGTCATTGTAAGTTACGATGTAAGCTGATATGCATCTCCCAAAAAATTGAACTCACATTGGGTCAGTGCAGCCTGCAACAATTATGATTGGCCTCTTCAGTACCATCAATTCCTCCTGTTCATTTCCAGCAAGTTTTTTGCCACAGTTTTTGAATTTATCAGTGAGAGAATAACAATAATCCTGTCAATATCAGAAATAACGACCACAGCATCAAAATAAGGACTCTGGAATATCGGTAAATTCCTGGAGAGAGATTGTTGATCCTGAATGAATATGACGAATGTACAGAGAGTGAGGACCCAGGAGGGAAAAAAGTTACAGCATTTTATTTGTTTCTACTGGCTTGAATCTTAAACATTGGGACATGACTGCAAGGAATACTGGCAAAGACCTCAGCCACTTATTTAGGGCTGTACAAAAATGCAGCACAGAAGTCTAAGTCAGGCTTTAGTTATTATAGAGCTCATATGACCTATGCTAGAAAGCTGTGTAGTTATAGCTAGGCACTTGCAAACATAATGTTTATCATAGTTAATTGAATTTATCAACATTCCACTGCAACACAAAATACATACTGTGGCCTAAAACTGATATTTGGATATTTCACTCAAGTCTTGTGTCAAAATCACACATTTTTCACTTTCTTCCTCTTTCATATATTTTTGGTTATTTAAAGGCCCGATGTTTTTGTCTGGGTTCTCCATAAAAACTTTGACCTGGATTTTAACATGTTACATTCTCATAGGTAATATGCTTTGGTTCCATTAGAGGGCACCTGGGTATGCCTGTTCATATGCAAGTACTCCATGTCAAGCTCAGCATTCTGACCTTGACCATGCCAGGATAACCAGCATTACCTGGAAGTGCCAAGGAGATCATTTGCCGTGAATGAGTAGAAGGAATAAAGAGAGCATTGGGAGCTATTTTTGAACTATTACAGTGGAACTCAAAGCGACAGTACGAGATGAAGTTCCGGTGAGTTCCGACATGCTTACTGCTAGCCACTGCTAATGGTTAGCATCAATAAGTTGCCTATTGTATCTTTCGATTATTCCTTGGAAGCATTTTAGGTGAGCAAAACCAATTGGGAGTTGTGTGAATGTAGCCTAATGTCTACTGCGTGGGTACATGTTGTATCATGACTGTTAAATGGAACAGATATCTCATGTGTGCTAATATTAGCAGGACAGTGTCCAGAGTCCCCAGGTCCAGTTTGCCACACCTAGCAATCCATCAAAACATAGCCGGGCACTATGGCCTGCTGCACATAAAGGGTCAGAGTGGTGCCGGTCTGATGAGGATGCTGACTCAGTTCTGGAAGCATTATCAACAGGGGGAGTGAATCAGCAACTCCTGTGCAGATAGATTTGGCATCAAACAACAGAAAGGATAATCAGAGTAGTATGGAGGAGGGTGAAGGTAGCCAAAGAGTGATGCCATGTATAAGGTGTTTAGATTCCAAAGGAGGTGAATGTGAAGGGCATCATGCAGTTCCATACCATCTCTCTGTTGAGTGTGGAAGGCAAGATCTTTTTTTAAGGTTCTTGCCAGCCGGCTCACAGAGTACCTCCTGAGGAACATAGATACTGTAGTTCAGAAGGGTGGGTCACCATCACTGGTTACACTTTATCAATTGTGGTGTTTACCCCAGCAATGGACATGCTTGTTAAGGTGACAGGGTTGGAATATCAAGGCCCTCTGTCCAACAGTCCCTGATTCTACATCAATAGCAGGATGCAGCTGGCTCCTTCACAGATTGGAGAGACTCTTTACTTGAGCAAGGATGTCCTTCAAGCCAGCGAAGTCCAGATCTCTAGTCCTAAGGAAAGGGAAAGTGGAGGAGAAACACCACTTTTATGTGTAAAGAGCCCCAGTCTGAAAGTCTGGGAAAGATCTTTGATGGTACCCTGTGACACACAGTAGCAGTTCAGTCTATTTAAAAGGAACTGAAGACCCGGCTGTCAGCAGTGGATAAGTCAGCCCTCCTGGGGACGTTCAAGACATGGATTTACCAGCATCGTATCCTACCTTGACTTCTCTGGCCACTGCTGACTTGCAAAATCTATATAACCATCATAGATGGTTGGGGCCATCAGTCTATTCCTTTATAGGTGGCTCAGCTTACTGCAGTGCCTTGGCAGTGTTGCCCTTTGTTGGCATACCAACAAGCTCCAGCTTCCCTTCACTCCCTAACTGAGGAGTTCAAGAAATTCACTAGAACCAGAGAGGTGGTACTTTAGAGCCTCAACAGACACCAGAGTTTCATCTTCTGGTGGTGTTGTGAAGACTGGATGGAAGTGATGGGATTTTGAGGCTATTGAGCAAGCAGAAGCTAGGCTGTGACATGTTGGGAAAAGTGGCGGTTGGGTAAGCTGGGCTTGGGATTCATACAAGACCATGCTTTGGCAAAGCTCAGGGAAGAAAGAGAAGCCAGGTGATTCAGGGAGAGATCAGGGCAGAGGTTGAGGAGGAGCTTCGCAGCAAGGCAGTGGCCATGTACCAGCAAGGTGCTTTGATCAACTGGGGCCAGGCATTGGCATGGAAGATCACCTGGACAGAAATTTGGAAGTGGGAATTGGCAGGACTTTCTGATTCAGCCAGTACATAATGCTCTGCTAAGCCCTTCCAACTTGCATAGTTGTGGGCTTGCCACAAGGCAAGACTGATGCCACAAGAAAGAAATTAAAGAGGGGAAAATATCAGGAGCTTATTGAGGTCTGCAGGAGGGGTGAAAGGCCTGCTAGGAGCCCACTGAGGTGTGCTGCAGTAGTGTATCACACACATTTTGCCATCAGAGGATTGCAGGAGAGGAAAGCCACAAAAAATATCAGCAAGGCTGCAGAGAGAATTTCTGTGGCTTGAGAGAGGAACCGTGGTGCAGCAAAGACTGGGCGTGATCACCCTCAGCTTGGTCCCCCAGGTCAAGGTGCCTGAAGATCAAAGACACAAAACAACCCATAATCCTGGGTTCTTCACTAATGATGTGTCCAAGCTACCCACCTACACAGATGGTGTTTCTTTACACTTGAATACTGTGAAGGAGAATCTTAAGTCTTGAAATCCCTATAAACCATGAGGTGCCAGCTGTCTTCAAAGTTAGGACTTTTAAATTTTGAGACTTTTTTGGCAGAAGACCCTCAGTCACAGAAGAGTTGCTCTTTATCAAGGTCTTGCAGAGTCAACTGTGTGCATCTCAGTAGAAGTTGAGGAACCTGAATCTTTCAGATTGCTGCATATTGTTGACTCTTAAAACAGCAGCACTGACACAGCCACAATATAGAGGCAAAAGATAAGACAATAATCCTGTTGATATTAATCATTACTGCAGGATGAGACTGAAACAATGGCTGACTAGGACACACACACACACACACATAAACAGATAACATGATGGTGGTGCTCAGCTGTGTAGCGGCTTCTCAAGCTCCCGGTATTAAGCCCAACACCAACAATTTTCCAACTGGTCCTGAGACCGAGAACAGCAACAACCGCAACAGTACCTCACCAACTCAGAGCTATGCTACAGATGATACTTACAGATGAAGCCACTTAAAATGGCCAGCCGATCCATGATGGGACCTTGGCCGGTCCATGGCTGATTTGTGGCCGATATGTGGCCAAAATGAGATCTGACCTGGCCCACTGGGACAGTGCAGCCACGGGTGGGAATGCCCCTAATCAGCATTTGGGAAAACTGGTGGTAATGTCTTGTGCATCCACCAGGAGGAGCAGTGATAGTGCAAGCACTTTCAATTACAGCCTGCTATGCTGTATATAATTCATACATATTATATTTGTTCAGGGATTCTATGATTCTAACAGAATCATAATGTTGAACCTTTCTATAAAACACTGACATATATATTTGCTTGCTGCCAGTAAAGTAGAGGATGTACACACTGAACAAGCTGACTAATGAATGTTACAGCATGAAACAATTATTTAACCGCACTGCTAATGTTAGTAAACAAAAAGTAAATTTGAAATGTAAACATGAATTGATTATTGCTGGGTTCTGTTTGTGAACGGCACATTTATACGACAGAGAGGAGCAGGATTGCAACAATGATGTATGTGAGTGTGTAGTCTGTGCTGAAGAAATATGGCAGAAATATGTGGAGCTCTGTTCTAAACACTCAGTGAAAAGCTACTTTCGGGGAGGGACCCAAAGATTTGGCTCTTACAAAAATGGGAATAATCTCGTGCCGGTGACGTGCTGGTGTTGTGTCAAAAAGTGATCGTCTGCCAAAAAGCAATTTCTGGTATTTGCCAGAAAATTATTGCCTGTATTTAAACGGCTGTAAATGACTTGTTGACCTATAATCTGCTTTCCAGATTAACAGTCACAGCGGCAGTGATCGGAGTCATGTCGCTGTGAAAGCAACCAAATGCAACAACAGCCACATGTTCCAGTGTCCAGTCGAATACTACAGTATTTATTTATTTATTTATAGGTATGAAAACTGCGTATGCTGACAGGCAGAGGTGGGAAGTAACGAAGTACACATACTTCATTGTTGTACTTAAGTAGATTTTTTTGGGTATCTGTACTTTGAGTATTTATTTTTCTGACTACTTTTTACTTTTACTTGCGACATTTGCACACAAGTATCTGTACTTTCTACTTACGTTTTCTAAACAATCTCGTTACTTTAGGTTTAACGCGTTTGCATTTCCGGTCAGTGCGCCATCAAACAGCAAACGATCTGAGCCTAAATGATGGAATAATAACACATAAGAAACATATGAATAATAAGAATCGTATTGGAGTTTCCGCCATTACCGGGACTTATCACATCCAAAGACATTAAAGAGGCAGAATCGTATAATTAATGTATAATTTATAGTGCTATAATCAGGGTTTACAGTGGGCCAGACTGCCGATGTCCGTAAGTTGTGCTCGTGGTAATTCAGAATTTAGCTAGCACTACAGAAGAGGAGTGAGCATAAAGAGTAACATGCGGCAGGTAGTTTTAAATGCAACGTTTCTAAACGCCCAACAAATATTAGCACAAAAAGTGTGTGCAGTTTGTCACACAGTGTGTCTGCTATCTAAAGGAACAGCTACTGTATTTCTAGGGAGAGAAAAGTATGGGCGATAACTTCACTCAGATGGAGAGAGATGGTAAACAGAGGACAGGAGAGGAAGAAAAGAGCAGCAGCAGGTCAGCTGATCATAGCCTGCACACCAACATCATTTACTGGAGCTCACAATAGAAAGTTGTGATTCTTCTCCCCATGCAGAGCCACTACAGCTGATCTTAGGGTTCCTCCACCTTCTGAATCCCACTGTAACCCCTGTGTATACTCATTTTTGTGTTTTGATGTGTAGGCACAGTCACCCTCTACTATGGAGGACACATAGAGTAGAGCTGTGTTTAAATTCCCTTTCACAGTTTGTGTCCTACATAACAGATTCAAGCTGAGTACATTCATTAGAATTAAGATTTAGATTGGAATAACATTTGTGTTCTCATGTAATATTATTTTATATTATTACAATAATGTATAATGAGGTTCAGTTAGATTTACAGAAAAATAGCTGGTAGAAACGTCCTCCAAAGAGCTACTTTTACTTTCTAACTTTGAGTACATTTCAGAGCTTTAACGTTTTAACTTCTACTTGAATAAAGAAGTTGAACCAACTTTTACCAGAGTAGTTTTTAACACAAGTACTTGTACTTCTACTTAAGTACAGAATGTCAGTGCTTTTGCCACCTCTGCTGACAGGTAGGAGAGAGTGAACAGGGCGTTGGTCTGAATAACCCCAGCCAGATAAGTAAATAAAGAAACACACTAATTACATGACATTCTATCACCAGTTTTACAAATACTACAACAAGACCCTTGTTGGCTGAACACTTGCCTTTCAATGCGACGGGGTTACAGGCCCGGAACATCCTGGAGGACCGTCGCAACTGCACATGGTGCACCTAACCCAGAGAGTTACGGCTCTCTGCCCGGGAGTGGGGAGCCTTTATAGTTTTTTTTATTATTTGCCCTGTTTCCTAAGGCTAACCGCTGGTTTGATGGAGGTCAATTTTGTTTTTTTATGGTTGCAAAGATTTTGTTTTTCTGTTGTTGTTGAAGTTCCGCAACTCTTTCAACTGTATAATGAACCAGAAACTAGACAAAAAGCCATTTGAGAAGGGTCCAATATCACAGAAAGCACAAATACTCTGTAATATGACGATAGAGCTGGGTTTGGTAGATGTGTGGCGCCAAAAACACCCAAAAGAGAGGAACTTCTCATTTTATTCACAGGTACATAATAGTTACTCCAGAATTGATTCATTTTGGCTGTTAAAAAATGATGTACATACAGTAGAGGATTGTCATATAGAGCCCATAACAATATCGGACCATGCTCCGATTGTAATGTCCATAATCTTAGAGAAGGATAAAAGAGTCAAACATTGGAGGTTAAATGTATCGCTATTAAATGACCAGGAGGTTGTTCAGAAGATAACACAAGATTGGAAGCAATACATGGAATATAATGACAATGGAGAAGTCTCAGTCCACCTTATGGGAAGTAGCAAAAACAGTGTTAAGAGGAAAACTGATTGCTCTCTCATTCAACATAAAGAAAAACAGAGAAAAGGGACAAAAAAGATTAGAAAAAGCTATAGCTGAATTAGAGAGAGAGCATAAATTGACGATTGATGAAAACATCCTGAAATCCCTGACTTTAAACAGACAGGTGCTTAATGACCTATTGACATATAAAGCTGAGGGGGCATTGCGTCTTTTTCAAATCTAAGATACTACGAGTCAGGAAACAGGGCTAGTAGGCTACTGGCTTTTCACTTACGCAAAGCCCATGCAAGCCATACAGTGGCCAAGATAATAAACCCTTCCTCAAAGAAAATAGTTTCTCACCCTCAGGACATAGCCAATGCATTCTCAGTTTATTATGAGGCCTTATATGACTCACCAAAGGTAGATTATTAAAATCGATCAAACAGGATTTATACCTACACATTTGGGGGTAGATATATAAGAAGATCATTAAATATTTTATCTATAGCATAACAGAAACAGAAAGCATCAATGATTCTCAGCCTAGACGCTGAGAAAGCATTTGATAGGGTTGATTGGCTTTCTTTGGAGATTAAGCTGCGTAGAATGGGATTTCAGGATGAGTTCGTTAATTGGATTAGGATTTTGTATACAAGATCCACATCTAAGGTACGAGTAAACGGATGTCTCTCCAAGGCTTTTGAACTGAAACGTGGAACTAGGCAGGGATGTCCGCTTTCCCCCTTATTGTTTGCGATAAGTATAGAACCCCTGGCTGAAATGATACGAGACAATGTAAACATACAGGGAATACCAGTAGGTGGAGTGGAGTATAAAATTTCATTATATGCAAATGACTTCATACTGTACATCACCAATCCACAGACTTCTATCCCCGCACTTCTAGGTTGCCTGGGAGAGTTTGGGAAGATCTCAGGCTACAAGGTTAATGAGAATAAGTCGCAGGCAATGATGTTGGTTGGGGACAGGCTGACAGATCTTGACAAAGCAGCTCTGTTTAATTGGCCCACATAAGGATTTAAATATTTAGGTGTTACAATCACCCTACAGACCTCACAATTATATAATGAAAATTATGGTAAACTGATTTCAACAATAAATACTGACCTGGCCCGCTGGGAAATCCTTCCAGTATCCATGATGGGAAGGATAGAGACAGTTAGGATGAATCTCCTTCCTCACCTGCTGTACCTGTTTCAGGCTCTACCAATTTGGATTCCACCGCACATTTTAAAATTATTAGAGAAAATGATCTCATTATTTGTGTGGCAAAGAAGAAAATCTAGGATACGATTTAAATTATTATGTAGCCCAAAGACAAAAGGGGGCCTTGGACTGCCTAATTTGAAATTATATTATTGGGCGGCACAGTTGCGGGGGTGAGTGGAATGGGTATCTCAGGATGAGGAAACAAACTGGATTAAATTAGAGAATTATGCTTGCCAGGCTGTTTCACTGGAGACGGCACCTTTCTTAGAACGGAAGAAGTGGAGATATCTTGGAATAAATAATGAGTGGATTGGATGTACACATATGGGTGTAGGCAAGGAAGAAGATTGGTGCATCAAGGGCGCTCAGAATCTCTAAGATTGTGGATTTTGTATCCAATAGGATAGACTCCAGATTTAAGACTTGGGCAGGTAAAGGCCTAATGATTATACACCAAATGTTCAATGGAGAAATAAAAAAATCCTTCCAACAGTTGCAGGATGAATTTGGTTTACGCTCTAACGATTTCTATAGGTATTTACAGATACGAGATTATATATTGTCATGCTCAGAATGGGAGACTCTGAAACGACTGCCAAACCCAATTGAACATCTTTAGATTGAGGTGATTAACGACAAAACTAAGGTAAAAATAATTTCAAACATGTATAAACACCTACAACTGTGTTCGTCAGATAATTCTCTGGATGTGAAGGGGAGGTGGGAGTTGGAGGCAAACACAGTCATTGAGGATGAAGTGTGGGAGGAAGCTTGTTTAAGAGGTCACAAACTTACATGTAACCCAACATGGAAGGAGTTTAACTGGAAAATTAAGATGAGATTTTTTTAGGACACCACTCATGCTATCTAAGAGAACTAAAAGTGAACTATGTTGGAGGGGTTGTAGACAAATTGGCGACTATTTACATACTTTCTGGAATTGTCCAGTCATTAAACCATACTGGCAAGGGATTCAAGGAGAAACTCAAGCTATATTAAAATGTAATCTGCCACTTGATCCAAAACACTATATTCTGGGTCTAATACCATTGGGTGGACTGGGAAAAAAGAAAGTTATTATGCTTCAAATCTGTTTTATGGTGGCAATGAAAATGATTACACATTCTTGGCTCAAAGCACTGCCTCCCTCACTTCCTCAATGGAAAGAAGGTTTAAAAAAGGTGTATGTAATGGAGAAAATTACTGCAAAACTTCATTTGAAATTGAATCAGTTTATAGATCTGTTGGCTCCTGTCATGAACCACTTTGGATGGGCTTAAATACTGACCGGTTTCAGATGTTCTACTAACATTTATTTTTAATTACTATTTATTTTTTAACTGACACATCATGGTGGCAAGGGCACACTTACTGTACTTAGTTTTATTTGGCTGGGAAATATTTTCTTGAATGTACTATCAGTAGAGTCGCTATTTGTTCATATATTCTTTTGTTTGTATTGTTTTGTATTGTTATAAAATTTCCTGAATAAATATTGTTAAAAAAAAGTTTTACAAATACTTTATAGACTGCATAATTTTAAAATGTAGTAGACTTCCTGCCACAAACCACTTTGTCTTTTTCTGTAAATTAAAATCGCGTGCTCTGAAAGCGCGCTCAAAAAAAAATATGTGCACCTTTGGATAAAATGAATTATTACTGCATATCTCTTGTAAATCGCTACAGTGATTTTAAGGGCAGAAACTACCTTTGCAGACAAGTAAGAGAGCCCAGACTATCATTAGCATTATAGAGGATTCTTCTGTGGAAGGAATTCTCCCTCTCTCCCACCCCCATCGTGGACCGCTGCGGCCGGCTCACCAGCTGGGAGCGGCAATTTTAAGAGGCAGCATCTCTATGTTGTAATAGACATACTGTTTAAGTATGCCCATTAAGACAGTGGTTCGGTGAATCGAGAGAAAGTATTTATAACAACAGTAAAAACAGTCCAGTTTGTATTTCCTTTAACTGTAGGACCGCGTTTTCCCATTTTAGTGCTTGTTGTTCTGCTGTCCTGTGTGATTTGCATCACAGTGAAACTTTTTCACCTCTCAGTGATCAGGTGTGAAATAAAACACTTCCTGCAACCCCCATCTCTGTGTCCGTAGAAATTTCTGAGCGAACACGACTGTCAAAGTCCGGTCAGAATACTTTTGGATGCATTCAGGAAAACTTCGACACTTTGAAACTCAGACCATACTTGTTAACTTGGGGCAATAATGAGAGCATGGACTCTACTCGGGAGAAACTCGAGGTTTCAACACCAAAAAATAAACCACCAAAAACTGAATGTCAAATTGGAAAACCTTAAATTTATGGAATTCACAAAGTGGTCTAAGCTGGCATTTTACTGGTGGTCTTTGAACATCCCTCTTTTTTGGATGTTTCTACCTATTCACTGTTAGGATGCTGCCACACTGATTCAGTAATGTTGAAGTCTGGGCTCTGGGGAGGCCAATCCATGACTGATAGTGTTCCATTGTGTGTTTTTCTATCCAGGTATGCTTTTACTGCATTGCCAGCATGTTTGAGACTTTTCTGTGCTGATAAATGAATGAGATCTCAGCACCAGTGGATGAAACGCAACCCCAAACCATGACAGAACCTGCACAGTTTTTTTACAGACAGCTGTAGACGCTCACTGTTGCACCTCCCTCCTGATCTCCCCCATACATATCGATTATAATTTGAACAAAAATTTCCAATTTGTGCTCATCACTATAAAACCCATTGTTAAGTGCCATTTTGAGTAATTCATAGTTTATTTTTAAGTGGCTTTAAAAAAACATTCCAAAAAGCAGGATTCATGTGTGTCAATCAGTTTATCTTCAGTACACATTTCTGACAAGGCACACCTGTCTGATGGTGGAAGGACAGTTGGGACAATACTATCATGCAAATCAGGTTTGACAGCAGGCAACAGACAATCAATTTTATAATTGATAAGAGTGCAGCTCGAAGCTGAGTTCATGGGGCTTCTAACAGAAGACTGAAAAGGGAGAAAGCTTAGATTGCTCTGGTCAGCGCAGCACTACTTAAAAAAATATATTTATTTACTTACTTATTTAGTAGATTCACAAAAATAAATTCATCAAAAGAATGTTTGGTGATTTGCAGTGGAAAATGTGTGAAAGGTCATACTGACTACAAATTTGTCAGTCTATTTTAGATTTTCAAAACTTGTTCCACCATTGGTTGCACCTTTGTTTTAGACAGTGAAAATATTTCAGCATGAAATCTTAACAAAACATTTGTGAATCACAGAAGTCAAAGTTTTTGTGAAGAAAGCACCATCTCTTGGTGACACTCTGCAATTAAGGGAAAGGGGTGTGGTCATGCTGGGAAGTAGATATGCCCAGAAGAAGGAGGGGGACTTCCAGCTGGCTGTGAGCGGCAATTTTAAGTGGCTTTATCTGTAAAATTGCCACTCTGAGATGAGCTGGCTGGAAGTCAGCTAAATTTGCTAAAAGTAAGGTAAAGTAACTAAAAGTAAGCTAAATTTGTCGCTAGCCACTTTTTGGAAAAAATGTCACCAACACGGTCTGAAAAGCCGCCAAATCTAGTGACAAAGTCACTAAGCTGGTAACACTGACATGCTGTCGCTTCATGCAATATTTACGGGTGAAATGACAAGGGAGAGAGGCGTGGCAGTGTGAAGTTGTGCAGAGACAAACTGGGAGAAGAGAAAGATAAACTGGTGGCTCTACAAGTATGATTATAACGCAACATAGACTATCGATATAAACAATATTGTCTCATCTTATGTTGCGTATGAAAATATATCAATATTTTTTAAAACCTCGCTATATCGTCCAGCCCTAATACAGAGCCATCCCCCACCCCCACCTCAGGCTGTCTGACTGCATCTCCATCATGCAGGTTCTAGCCTATCATTCTCTGCTGAGACACTCCACACCAACACAGAAGACCATCACTGTGTGGCCCAGTGATGTTCCCACTGTAGTGCAGGACTGATTCCAATGTAGAGACTGGCAGGTCTTCAGGGAGGCTGCTGTATGTGAGGGAAATGTGGCTCTGGAGGACTATACATCTGTTGTCCTCAGCTATACCCTCATCTATCGCGGGGGTTACATTCCAGAGATCCCTGCGATAGGTGAAAATCCATGAAGCAGCAGCATTATATATTTATTTTATTATTTATATATTTATAAGGCTTTATATACCTTTCCCACACTATAAACCTTTCTCGCTCTCTTACTACAACTTGAATGATGAAAGTGATGAATTATTTAGCTGTGCAGTACTCATGGCGATGAAGGTGGGGCAGTATTTTCACCCTTGGCTGTTATTTCTGTTTCCGCTAAAGCCGTAGACATAACTTATCTCTTTGTCTGAGTGATGAACATAGTTATGGGGTGTTACAGAAATACCTATCTACCGCAAAATCAAACTCTGCGAAACTGAGTTAGTAATAATATATATATATTACTAATAAATAATTTGCGATACAGTGAACTGCGACATTAAGTGCATCACAGACTATAAATGCCTGACATTCTCAACAGATTCTACGCCCACTTTGAGCCCCCCCTCCCCCAAACCATCAGACTCACCCCACCACCTGGAGAGGAGCCCCTCAGTATGACCTCAGCAGAGGTGAGGAGGATCCCACAGAGGATTAATCCTCACAAAGTTGCTGGCCTAGACAACATCCCCGGGCGGGTGCTAAGGGACTATGCAGACCAACTCTCTGGGGGTCTTGACTGACATCTTGACAACTGTCTTGTTCTGGTCCCCAAGAGCTCCACAGTGACAGGCATGAATGACTGTCGGCCAGGAAATACATTTGTATAACTGTGCATGTGACAAATAAACCTCATCTTATTTTAGCTCTCACCCTGATAGTCATGAAGTGATCATTTGCAGTAGGGCTTCTCCAGCAGGCAGACAGCAGCACCTCCTGGTTACTGGTTATGGCCCACATCAAGGACGCCATCGATCTCATCGTGGACCCACGCATATGCATATTGGAACAATCGGTGGGGGGACAGCTACAGTGTTAAGGATTCATATGTTCACATGCTCTTTTTGGACTTCACATCAACCTTCAACAAATTGTTACATAGAACCTCGTGCACAAACTGTTTACATTTTGGCTGAGTTCTTCCCTCTGCAACTGGGTCCTGGACTTCCTGACGAACAGGCCACAATCTGTGAGGATCCACGACGTATCCTCCTCCCCCATCATCCTCAGCACTGCATCCCCCCAGGGCTGTGTGCTGAGCCCACTTCAGTTCATTCTGCTTACATATGACTGCTCAGCAAAACACCCAGGCTGTCATATTGTGATGTTTGCGGATAATACAACAGTGTTTGGATGCATCACTAACAACGATGAGTGCAGCTACAGGCAGGAGGTGGAACACATGGAGGTTTGGTGCGGAGAGAACACTCTCTGCATAAATATGAAAAAAAACAAAGGAGATGACTGTGGACTTCAGCAGGGTCAACCCCCCTTCCCCTGCACATCGAAGGATTTGCAGTGGAAAATGGTCCCCAGCAACAGGTACTTGGGCGTACACCTAAGTAACAACCTCACCAGGGGGAACAACATTTCTCAGGAAGGCACACCAGCACCTCTACTTCCTCAGGAGGCTGAGACGTATTGGACTTGGATGCTTAGTCCTTGCCTCATTCTGTGTGTGTGGGGGGGGGTGGGGGGGGGATTGGTTTTATATTATTCTTACTTTATATTTATTCTTCTTTAATATACTTGAAAAACTGACATAACTATTACATGGGCAACAGCTAGACTTGAGGACAGAATTTCTTTCCACTGCATGCAAATGTAATGCAGATGACAAAGAATCCTTGAATCCATAAACACACACACACCTACACACGATCACACCAACGCACACACGTGCACACACACGCACATACACCTACGCGCACACATGCGCGCACGCCCGCACACACGCACATACACCTACGCGCACACATGCGCGCACGCCCGCACACACGCACATACACCTACGCACACACGCACATACACCTAGCTAAAATCAAAGTTTAAGTTTCTGATTGTGACCCATACAAAAGATGACATTTAAGTATGTTTGAATATTAGTTTGTTTTAACATTTACGCTTCTTGCACTAAACAAGGGTGTTTTTAATCTAGAATTTTTGTTGTGAGACATACTGAAATAACTGGCTGCAACCTTAAAATATACTTATGTATTGTGACACCAAAAGCTTTTTTTTTTACAAGAATGCTCAAATCATTTGAGAGCTTAAAAACATCTACAAAATCAGCAAAAAAGTAATCATGTTATGCCGCCGAACACCTTTGGGGCCATTTTTGGTTTAGTGCCATGGGAAGTTACCAGCTTTACCTGGTTGGTAATTCAGTCTTCAGTGTAATAGTGAGAACTTAAACTTTCTCCAAAATGAAAACTGAACAGAGCTTCACACCTTCATTAGCTTGACCTTGGCTAGGGATATATGCTCTGTTATATCAAAGAGTGTGACCTCGATGGGGATACAGGAACACGCAGACATGTGCATACATGGAAACAGACTGTAATAAACCCTTGCTGATATACTGTTTACAGAGCAAACAGGTCAGAACTGCTGTTTACACTGTCTGGTTTACATTTCCACCTTAAGAGACAGAGATCACTATTCCCTGTCAGGCCACACAGAGAGAAACGGGAGGAGATGGGTGAAGGATTCATTGATGAATCATTTCGTCTTGTTTGTGTGTTAATGTGGCTTTTGTATGTGACTGTGCTATGGTGGCTTGGAGGCTGCCACTTTGGTCAAAGCAAAGGGCTTGGATAAAGGTTTATCATATTGTAAACCATAAACTTTGCCATTTTGGGGTGAAAATAAACATAACTTTGAAGGCTTTTTTTTGTCTATTGAAATATTTCAGTATTAAAAGCTGAATGATGAACTTCCCTACCACCAGTTCAACCTATTAAATAACCACTGATTGCATTGTGGAAAATAATGTAACATGAACATGAAATGTGTGTTACATTAACACCGCATGATGCTGGTTCTCTGTACCTTCCGGTCACTGGTTGATCTGGGATCCAACAGCATCTCAACTGTCTTGCAGGTGTTTATGTGAAGTTTATGGTTATCACACCAGGCCACAAACCTATCCACAGCAGTTCTGTGGGTGGGGTCACTGGAGTCCTTGGTGAGCAGACTGAGAATGACAGTGACATCGGAAAACTTCACAATCTGCTGATTTGGCTCAGAACTCACACAGTCATTTGTATACAAGGTGAACAAAAATGGCAAACTGACGGGGGAGCGCCAGTCCTGCTCACCAATGTATCTGAAAGAGTAGAGTTGAATTTGACTTGCTGTGGCCTATTGGTAAGGAAAAAGTGATGCCACCTAATTAAAAAGGGTTTACATTCATCTGCACCGACTTTTTAAGGAGACTATGTGGCTAAATTGAGTTAAAAGCTGAATGTGACCCATAAAATCAACAAACAGTCTAGCATATGTACCTGGCTTTTCAAGATGCTTTAAAATAAAATGCATTAATGTTAACATGGCATCATTTGTAGTACTATTTTTTTTTTCTGTAGGCAAACTGATACTTGTCTAGCAGTGGCCCCACATCAGTTCTGAGTTCATTTATCATGAGCCTCTCTAATGATTTAAAAACATTTGAGGTAAGTGCGTCAGGCCTATAATCATTGTCCTCTTGAGGACATACCTTTTTTAGAACTGGTATGATGATGTTTTTTTCCAGATTTCTGGCACAGTCTGTGTATCAACTGAAATTTGAAACAGCTGGAGTCAGTTGGTCTGCAAATGTCTTTAAAAAGGAAAGTGGACATATTATCAGGCCCAGTCGCTTTTTTCCCCTGCATGGATCTGAAAGTTTTGTTACAGCATAGGGATCAATTAAAATCCCATCCTTCATATCATGCTACATTCTTTAAGACAGTGCAACATTCTCTGGTGTTATCAGACTCAAATTGCATGTAGAATGTGTTCAATTCATTTTGCTTTTATGATTTCATCACTGGCAAACAGAGGCTTCCTTTTAGCCTCCATGTTTGACATTACTCTGATAAGAGTTCCACAGTTTCTTGGAGTTAGACATCGAAATATCCTGTTCTGTCCGTTCTTTATAATGCAATCTAGCTACCCTCATTTGTTGATTCAAGTCCTTTTGAGCTGCTCTAACTCCTTCAGTGTCACCTAATTCAAAAGCAGTCTTTTTCCTCCTGATGCATTCCTTAATGCCTCTTTTGAGTTTATTACAGTTTATTATTAGGGTATCTCATAACAGTCTTCTGCGGTATAGTAAAGTCTACACTAAAAGAGAGAGAGGCAGTTACTGATTCAGCTGCACAGTCCATATCAGCCTCCTTAGAAAAGATTTCCCAGTCTGTAGAGAGAAAACATCCCTTCAATCCCTCAATTTTGTCTCTGGACCAAATCTTAACAGTTCCTTTTTCTGGCTTACGGGACTTAAAAGTCAACCTACATGTGGGTAACAAATGAAACACATTATGAACAAGCTCTACAAAATTATCACTCCACAACTTTATAAAACATTTACATTTCCGGGCCCTGCCCCTACTTCCAGCCTGTGATTTGATGTAAAAAATGTAAGACAATTTTGCCCCTTAAGTTACTTTTTTGACATTTTGCTAACTCCTCTTTATTGGAGGGGAAAGCAATAAGTCAAAAAAGTAACTTAAACACATTGTCCTGATTGTGCCCCCTGCAGAAAGTGCACATGATGGGGGGCTGGGGCTCTGGCTCTTCAGTTTGTGAAGAACGTAGAGATGCTGTTGAGTCTTCTTGGCCACACAAGTGTTGTTGAGGGTCCAGGAGAGGTTCTCTGTGACATGCATACCCAGAAACTTACTGCTGCTCACCCTGTCCAAAGCAGCATCGTTGATAGTCAGAGGGGAATGTTGGGGGTGCACTCTCCTGAAGTCCACAAAAATCTCATTTGTTGTCTTCACATTCAGATTGTTGTGGCTCACCTCACTCCTGTAGTTTCTCATTAGTGTGGTTGATGAGACCCACTACTGTCATGCCATCTGCAAACTTAATGAAGACGTTGCAGCCATGGGTCAAAAGTGTGAAGAGGAGGGGGGTCCAGCACACATCCTTGGGGGGTTGCCGTGCTCAGAGTGATGGTACGGGATGTGTTGCTGCCAACCCAAACTGCTTGTGGTCTCCATGTCAGGAAGTCCAGCAGCCAGTTGCACAGGGAGATGTTCAGCCCCAGCCAGTCCCATTTTAGAATGAGCTGTTGAGGGATGATTTTGTTGAATGCTGAACTGAAGTCAATGAACAGCATTCTGCCATAGCAGTCTTTATTGTCCAGATGAATGAGGGCTGAGTGCAGTAGGAATGACATCATCAGTCGAGGAATTTGACCAATATGCAAACTGAAAGGGGTACGGGGGGGGGGTCAGTCTTTAGATGTTGAATGTCTAGCCGCTCGAAGCACTTCATGATGGGTGGGTTAGTGTAGCCAGACGGTAGTAATTGAAACAAGTGGGTGATGACAAGGATGATGGTGGTGGATTTGAGGCATGTTGGGACAACAGCCTGACCCAGTGAGATGTTGAAGATGTTTGTGAAGACATCAGCGAGGTCCCCTGCACAGTCCCTGGTACATTGTCAGGACGAGTGAGGTGGGTGACTTTGTGGGCGTTTATCTACTGAATGTTCTCCTCATGCTGTCTGGGGACAGCCTCAACACCTGGTTGCCAGGAAGGGATGGGAACTTCTGAGCAGGCATGCTGTTGTGAACCTCAATCTGAGCGAAAAACTGGTTCAGCTTGTTCAGCAGAGAGTTGGAGCTTTGCAGGGAAGGGGGCTTGTAGTTGGCCATTGCCTGTATCCCCTGCCTATGGCTCTGTGAGTCTCTGCTGTTGCTGAAGCGATGGGCTATCCTCCCGGAATACTGCCTCTTAGCCTTCCTGATGATGCGGGACAGGTTGGCCCAAGCTGTCCTCAGGCCTACGTGGTCTCCTTTTCTGAAGGCAGCATTTTGGGCTTTCAGGAGTCTGTAGACCCTGTCAGTCATGGCTTCTGGTTGGCCTTGAGGTGTGTCACATCATCAGTGCACTTGGTGATGTATGCAGTGACAGTGTCAGTGTACTCCTGAAGGTTAGTGGTATTATTGTAGGTGGCAGCTTGTTTGAGGACCCTTCTGAGGATCCTTCTGGCCATGCTTGTACCTGTTTTTGGACTGGTTTGGTGACTTTAACCAGTCGTCTGTATCAAGGTTATTATAGTTAATGAAAATGAACTAAATAAGTAGCCGCGGTAGAGAACACAGCGGAATAAAACACAGTGACTTGGACAAAGAACACGAAAACACTGTTTTGTTGAGAGACAGAAGCTGCAGTGTGTATAGGCACCACCATGTTGAGAACTTGGCATCTGACTAGAATTTTGGCATCTATAAAGCGGAAAGGTGTGTTGCGACACCAGGCATCATTGATGTAAACACAGAGTCCTCTGCTTCAGGTCTTACCACCTTCAATGAGAGCTCTGTCTGCTCGGTACCATGTTAGCCGCTCAAGCTGAATAGCATGGTCCAGAACACTGTTGTTAACCCATGTCTCCATAAACACAAAAACACAACAGTCTCACACAGCCTTCTGGTTAGTCCATAGAAGCAGTTTTTCATCCATTTTATTGTCTAAAGAATGTTTGTTGGCCAGTACAATCATGGGGATGGCTGAATTGCATGGGCTAGCCGCTAGCCTTATTCAGATACCACTGCGCTTACCCCTCTTCTGCTTCCTCACACAACGCTTGTGGCACCTCCACTCTAGGTGAGAAGTGGCTGTCGGGGATGGTGTAGGACTCCGGTGCAGATGGCTGTCTTGTAGCTCATCTCTTTGTTCTGGGTTTAACTCAAAAACTGTTGTTGTGCCAATGTTGAGCAGAAACTTACGAGTGTAAGTGTGCCCCTAGCAAGTAGCCGTGATGGAGATGTAGTAAAACACAGTAACTTGGACAAAGAACATGAAAACACCATTTTCTCTTGAAAAATGTGGTTTCTTCCTCATAAGAATATTATTATGTTGCTATATAATCTTGCTATTCCCTTTTGCATCATCCAGTATGTTATAATAGAAAGTGCCCTTATTTCCTTTGAGTTCAATCAAGTCTATCTATCTATCTATCTATCTATCTATCTATCTATCTATCTATCTATCTATCTATCTATCTATCTATCTATCTATCTATCTATCTATCTATCTATCTATCTATCTATTATAGAAATAAGATTTAGTTTTCCACAATTCTTGACTAACTTTGTTTCTCAGTCCTTTAAAAATTAGTCTGCCTATGCCGTCTCTGGAGGTTGAAAAAAAGGCGACTGGACTTCTTTTTGTTTCTTGAAGACGTTTCACTTCTCATCCGAAAGGCTTCTTTAGTTCTCAACCAAACACATTTTGGGGTCAACTTTAAAGGGAGGCAGATGTGAAATGTAAAAGTGAGATCAGAGGTCAAATGTGACATGTGACATTACATTATAATGTGACATAGTGTAATGTGATTTTAGAATCCTCATATACCAGTATAATTTCCTAAATAAATTGCCAATCCAAACAAAGGCAGTAGAATTTTAATCATAGTTTTAAAAATGAGACATTTTATCAAAGTTGGACCTACTGAAAGCTTGACCTTATTTGACCTTAAAGAAGAGGTCAGAAGTCCAGAGTAACATGAAATTCATAATCCCATATATAATTCCCTCTGTGCCTATATGTTGTCCATACCATAACAGTAAGAAATATAGTTTAAATAGCTCTATATAGCATTATTATGACTTTGACCTTCAGATCAACATATTGACCTTGAAGTACAGATCAGAGGTCAAATGTGAGCTAATAGTTGAAAGCTTTATATGGTACTTTCTATATGTTGAAAGTACACACCATAAATTATCAGGATTCTTGTTAATTTTTGACCAATAAATCATGGTTGACCATGAAGATCTTGGTGGATGTAAGATTTTATGTATTGTTAACATGATCCCACTCTATGCACATTCATGTTCACAGATGGAATGGCATGCACACAGGCATGAAGCATGCAAACGCTGCGAAAAACATGACATCGTTGGCGGCAGTAATAAGTCGCAAAGTATACTTGGGCAGCCTTCCCAAGTCAAGTCCAGGTGTGAGAAACACTGGAATAATCGCTGACTTGGATATGTTAAATGATCTATGTTAATAGCTATAACATTCATAGATTAGGTGAGGAGTTTTAAGTTATCTGATTATTGTTATTTTTTTTAAAGTACTTATCCATAACAGGGTCAAAATGGGACTGGAGCCTATCCTAGTTGTCATTCTGAACAGATTGCCAGTCTTTCACAGGGCCTTCACACTCCTATCCATACCTACGGTCAGATTAAACCTAACTGCATGTCTTTAGAATGTGGGAGGAAGAGTGCCTTTAGAGATAAAGCACAACAAACACATGCAAACTCCACACAGAAACTCAACTCTACCCAGTCAGCAGTGTCAAACCAGCAACTTTCTTGTAACAGTGCTAACCATTACACCATGAAGCAATTTTCTGCAAATTCTTTTTAGTATAGTTGAGAATTGAAAACAGGAAGACAATTTGAAAACAAGCAAAATCAAAGGCAACAGGACAAGCAAGATCACATCTGTAGTCTTAGGTGATTAACTTATCCTCTCCAGTTTTATTGAACTAGTTTTCAGCTGCAGGATTGCTTGGCAGCATGTTTTGTGTAACATTAGCATGGACAGCAACTGTCATATGGACTGTAGAAGTCCAACCTATTAATAAATCCATCATCCTAGAAATTTAAAGACTTTGTTACAAGGCAATGACTTTGTTAAACTTTTTATAAACTTGCAATAGTCATTCATCTGATGCTATAAAAGGTTGATTGTTATTGGATTTATAAAGACATGGCCACGGAAATAGACTTAGATTTGATTTGTGTTAAAAAATAATAATAATAAGATAAAGTGCACCAAACAAGCTGTCAAGAATACTCTATATAGATCATGCCTTGGTGACCATCTCTTTCTTTCTCTGTCTTATAGCTGGTGGATATGCATACAGAAATCAACGCAAATTTTCTGAAGATATTGACTGGTCATATGCAGGTGAGTCTGAACAATCTTAGGTGACAAAATGAAAAAGTTGGAGCATCCAGCACATTTCTGTCATTAAAAGTAAAAGTACAATAACATGGCGTCAACAGATTGGGAGATTTTCATTATGTTGTGTGATGGTTCAGTGTTATAGTTTTGTACACTTCTGGTGTTTTCTGAACAATTCAGGGGTTCTGTGGGAGCAGAAATATAAATAAATGAGACAAAGAAGTTGATCTCACTGATGTGTGAATCTGTTAAATTCCTTGCCCTTTAAAGTCCAAGCCCAAGACTCAGAACTGTTAAGATTTAGTGTGGCTTACCAGGGGAAACTTGTCACACATGTGTGTTTGTTTGTGTGTACACTCATCAGGCATAACATTATGACCACTGACAGGTAAAATGAATAACACTGGTTATCTCTTGATCGTGGATGGAAAGGAAAATTATCAACCTACAGAGGGTTGGATTGAAAGATATCCAAAAAATCAAAGTTAAAAAATGTTGCCCTGTCTTTATCAGTAAGGTGTTTATCGTGGGCCCAAGTCCATTTTATGCCACATGCACGCATGCATGCACCTGCCTAATTTTGTTTAAATAATTATTGCACACATTCTGTAAATCCTATAAACTTCATTTCACTTCTCAAATATCACTGTGTTTGTCTGCTATATGATATATTTAACTGAAATTGCTGATCCAAACAACCAATGATTTATAAAGGAAAATCATGAAAATTATCAGGGGAGCCCAAACTTTTTCATACCACTGTAAGATGAGTCCTGATTATTTAAGACCTTGTATATGAGAAGAAGAATTTTAAATTCTATTTTGGATTAGCAGGGAGCAATAAGGAGAAGCCAATATGGGAGATATGTACTCTTTTTCTAGTCCCCGTCAGTACTCTAGCAACAGCATTTTGGATCAGCTGAAGGTTTTTCAGGGAGCTTTAAGGATAGCCTGATAATAATGAATTAAAGTAGTGCAGCCTAGAAGTAATAAATGCATGAATTAGCTTTTCAGCATCACTCTGAGACAACATGTTTTTGATTTTAGAAATATTGAACAAATGCAAAAAAAAAGCTGTCCTACATATTTGCTTAATATGTGCATTGAAGGACATATCCTGGTTAAGAACAACTCTAAGATTTCTCACAGTGTCACTAAGCAGGTCACAGGTGCATCAGCTAAGATTTCCCTGTGTTGTAGGGTTAACAACCCCCTTTTTCTATTTAACTAACCAGATCAGTATCCCGGAGGTTTAAATGATTTGATGTTATACAGTGCTCCGATTAAAAAGTGTTCCTTTAATATTTTTGAGCAATATGTGTGTGTTAGAGTGTGTGTGTGTGTTTTTTTGTTTGTTTGTTTGTTTTGACTCGATGCCTCACACATCAGTTCTTGAATGCCTAGCACTGTTCAACACTGAATGGGATTGCACTACCAGAAGGCAACATTGCAGACACTGAGGATAACTACAAGTACCTTGGAATCCCACAGGAAAATGGGAACCATGAAGAGGCCAATAGGAAAGCTGCAACTGCCAAACACCTGCAAGTCATGTAAGGCAAGTCCTGACAAGTCAGCTGAATGGGAAGAACAAGATCTGGGAAATTAACACCTATACCCTGTCGGTCATCAGATACCCTGATGGGATAGTAAGCTGGCCAAAGGAGGAGAGCAAATGCCATTGACATCAAGACAAGAAAGCTCCTAAAAAAATATAACAATAATAACAAAACCCTATACTTGA
>JAMQGT020014849.1:0-24533 GCA_024447675.2 Pterophyllum scalare | reverse complement strand
AGAGCCCTGCTTTAAATGATTGTATTCTGTTTTTATTCATAATAAATCTAAATTTGTAGACTGTGTAATTTGAGGAGAAGGTATTTGTTGTTTTAGCAGAAAGAAATATCATTTCCAGTTTAGCTTCGTACTCACACTTTTAAAGACCACAGTTTTCATGGCTCCATTTAATATTTGCTAAGATATATCAGGTTGGACTATTGCCGTATCAATGTGCTTAACAGACAGAACTGGTCGTGCAGTACACCATGACAGTTGGTCACATGGCATTTGGCTTCACTTCCACAGTGAATACTTTTTGTGGTTTCTGTGTACTAACCTTCTGTTCCTGTTTCTGTAGGGCTGCAAACCTCTATTTCCTGTTCCTGGCACTGCTAAACTGGGTGCCAGTTGTTGAAGCCTTTCAGAAGGAAATTACCATGATTCCTCTGGTGGTGGTTCTCACAGTTATCGCTATCAAAGATGCCCTGGAAGACTACAGACGCTACTTGTTTGACAAGAAGGTTAACAACAATGTAGTGCAAGTATTCTGTGGGTGAGTAAACCTTTCCCAGCTTAAGGGTCAATTCAAGGGCAAATGCTATTTTCTAACTTGCACATTACTTACTAAGGTTTATTAACTTGAATATTACCTGGAAAGGGATCATTCACAGTTATCAACTTTCTTCCGAAGCATACAGACCATATGACAGGGGGAGGGGGTAAACAGCCAACAACGTTTTAAATAGCTGGAAAATGTCGATCAGAATTATGTAAATTGAGCACTGCTGCCTGAGCGCCAATGCCCGAGGCATACACTCTTGTTCACTTGTACACCACTGCACCATTGCATATGCAATATGGCATCTGGTGTGGTGGATCTATTTAAATGCCTCATTGAATTCTCTAAAATATTCCATCATCCATTCACAAAATGACTCTTCTGATGATATTAGACAGCAACAAGCTGTGAGTGCGGTGCAGCAGGTGTGGAAAGCAGCCAAAGCCGCCAGAGATAAATTCAACAAGGAAGGGAAGCCTTGTTCAAAAAATGGAAACCATAAGCAGTAAACCGCAGAAAATGATGATGGATTTTATTCAGAAGGTATGAGCATTAATTCTACAGGTTCCTGGCCTGTTTTCATCTATGTTGGCCCCTATATTTGTGCATAATCAGGTGATTGGCAGCTGGCACTGTTGCCAACTTTTGTGTAATAAAACTTGCTGTCGGCTGTCTCAAAAATCACTAGGAGACACTAAAGGATGAATTGCAGTCTGAGGGGGTTGGGAGTCCCCCTCAGTGCTGAAGCGAGGTCCAGGCAATGCCATAGCGTACGAAGGGATGCAGTAGGAGCGCTGTACGTACACAAAACACAGCGACAGTAGAGTTTTCAGGTTTCCGGTGTTTGGCCAAAAAGTGATTCCTGATTTTTTCTTTGATGTATTATCTTTGCTTATATCGGTAAACAGACTGTGGTCCACAGGATTTATGAAGGGCTTATATATAAAATGAAGAAATGATTTGTTTTGCAAATATATTTATGACTCTGAATTATTGTATCCACATTGTAATCAATCCAGTCCGTTTTGGCTACTCTTTATATAATGTTATATTTGTTGCAATTTCTGCAGCCCTCTCAGCAGATCTCTGAGGAAAAAAACATTTTTAATGTCAGTGATAGTTTTTACCCTCAAAAATAAAGAATATATGAAAGTCACTCTTCATATATTCAAAAGAAGTAATTGCAACTTCTAACTTGTGACAGGAGTGTTATTTTGTGATGTAATATAATTTATGAGAGATATGTTTAACACACATTTCACAGATTTTAAGCCAAAAATTAATCTACAGCAATTCAAATACAACCAATCATTTTTTAGCAAATTCAATTCAATTCAGTTCAGTTTTATTTATATAGCATCAAATCACAACAAACAGTCGCCTCAAGGCGCTTTGTATTGTGGGTAAAGACCCTACAATAACACAGAGAAAACCCAACAGTCAAAACGACCCCCTATGAGCAAGCACTTGGCGACGGTGGGAAGGAAAAACTCCCTTTTAACAGGAAGAAACCTCCAGCAGAACCAGGCTCAGGGAGGGGCAGTCATCTGCTGCGACCGGTTGGGGCTGAGGGGAGAGAGACAGGACAAAAGACATGCTGTGGAAGAGAGACAGAGATTAATAATAATGATTAAATACACTTTGAAGTATAAACAGAGTGAAAAGTAAACGACTAACAGTGCATCACAGGGACCCCCCCCCCAGCAGCCTAGGCCTATAGCAGCATAACTAAGGGAGGGTTCAGGGTCATCTGATCCAGCCCTACCTATAAGCTTGATCAAAAAGGAAAGTTTTAAGCCTAATTTTGAAAATAGAGAGGGTGTCTGTCTCCTGAATCCAAGCTGGGAGCTGGTTCCACAGAAGAGGGGCCTGAAAGCTGAAGGCTCTGCCTCCCATTCTACTCTGAAGTATCCTAGGAACCACAAGTAAGCCAGCAGTCTGAGAACGAAGTGCTCTATTGGGGTGATACGGTACTATGAGGTCTTTGAGATAAGATGGGGCCTGATTATTCAAGACCTTGTATGTTAGGAGAAGGATTTTAAATTCTATTCTAGATTTAACAGGGAGCCAATGAAGAGAAGCCAATATGGGAGAAATCTGCTCTCTCTTTCTAGTCCCTGTCAGTACTCTAGCTGCAGCATTTTGGATCAGCTGAAGGCTTTTCAGGGAGCTTTTAGGACAGCCTGATAATAATGAATTACAGTAGTCCAGCCTAGAAGTAATAAATGCATGGATTAACTTTTCAGCATCAGTCTGAGAAAGGATGTTTCTAATTTTATAAATATTGCGCAGATGTAAAAAAGCCGTCCTACATATTTGTTTAATATGTGCATTGAAGGACATATCCTGGTCAAAAATGACTCCAAGATTTCTCACAGTGTTACTGGAGGCCAAAGTAATGCCATCCAGAGTAAGTATCTGGTTTGACACCATGTTTCTAAGATTTGTGGGGCCGAGTACAAGAACTTCAGTTTGATCTGAATTTAGTAGCAGGAAATTAGAGGTCATCCAGGCCTTTATGTCTTTAAGACATTCCTGCAGTTTAACTAACTGATGTGTGTCATCTGGCTTCATGGATAGATAAAGCTGAGTATCATCAGCATAACAATGAAAATTGATGCAATGCTTTCTAATAATACTGCCTAAGGGAAGCATGTATAATGTAAATAAAATTGGTCCTAGCACAGAACCCTGTGGAACTCCATAATTAACCTTAGTGTGTGAAGACGACTCCCCATTTACATGAACAAATTGGAGTCTATTAGATAAATATGATTCAAACCACTGCAGTGCAGTACCTTTAATATCTATGGCATGTTCTAATCTCTGTAATAAAATGTTATGGTCAACAGTATCAAAGCTGCACTGAGGTCCAACAGGACAAGCACAGAGATGAGTCCACTGTCAGAGGCTGTAAGAAGATCATTTGTAACCTTCACTAATGCTGTTTCTGTACTGTGATGAATTCTGAAACCTGACTGAAACTCTTCAAATACCAGAAATCCCTTTTGGCACAACACCAGCCTATCTCCAAAGCTCTCCAAAAGTTGCTGATGCCACTGGAAAAAGTCACTAAATTTGTTGCTACTCTCGTTGGGGAGGGGGGAGTCTGGAAAGGCCTAGTGACAAAGTCACTAATTTCAATTCAATTCCATTTTATTCATATAGCACCAAATCAAGCAGTCAAACAGTTGCCTCAAGGCACTTTATATTAAAGTCCTACAATAATTACAGAGAGAACCCAACAGTCAAAATGACCCCCTTATGAGCAAGATCTTAGTGACAGAAAAAAACTCCCTTTTAACAGGAAGAAACCTCCAGCAGAACCAGGTTCAGGGAGGGGCAGTCATCTGCTGCAACCAGTCTACCAGGCGGTGGGTGTTGCCAAAAACTGACTGCAGCTTCTACCATGTGACAGAAATGTTCTTTATGACTCAAAATGAATTAATATCCTTTATAAGAGATAATATTTGATATATGCTTCACAGATTATAGGTCCACAAGTTATTTACAACAATATAAATACCAGCAATAATCTTTTTGGCAAATACCGGAAATCACTTTAAAAAATCACAACTTCCCTGTGATAAAAAAATATTTTGGTTACATTCTCACATTGTATGAGTCCAACAGCATCAGATCCACAAAGACGGTTTCACTAGCACTGGCTAACAGCGCAACAGAACTTACCAACAGAAAAGTTCAGGATATCCTCAACAACTCGCCTCAGTATCGCTGTCATTGGACAGAAAGGAGTCACTGAGTCATAGTAGACTCCTTTCAAAAGGTTTTACAGCCTCCTCCAGAGTAAATAAATGTGGACACCCAGCTGGGGTAAACGGCGAACTCATGAGCATTTATCTTACAGCGGCCACCATAGCTAGGATTATGTACCTGATGAACTGGGAGGTGTAAGAAAACCGAATTCAGCTGACTGCAATCTACTGACATTCACAAGTGAGATTTTATACACTGTACCTTTAGTCTCCTGTCAGATGAGGCCTTCCTGGGTTTCTGAGTTTGCATGTTCGCTGTGTCAGATGAGCCATTTTTGCTTTAGCAGTATCTTTCTTCTGTACAAATACTATAAAGGTAAACAGTGACAATGCTCATGGCCTCTTACAGCTTTCTTAACTCTAAAACACTTTAAGGAGACGTATCATGCAAAATCCACTTTTTTAGCCCTTAAATACATTTTGTTGTGTACTTTGAGTTTGTTACAGTGCAGGAAATTTAAATTTATTAGATATCTTCATATTCTTTTTGGGTCATAACTTTCAGGCTTTTCAGTCTTCTCTATTCCCTGTTACGTTTTCTTATGAATTACATCACAGTATTTGCCGCAGAACTGCTAAACAAGGGCCTGGACATCCGGCTAACCAATCTCGTCAATCGGTAGTCCAGTTCAGTTATGCTAGCACTGGCTGAAGTTGCACATAGGTTATGCTGAATCAGAGCCTCTTCGAAGTGCCTGGTTAAATTTTATATTTCTGGAAAATGTACCTACATCAGTGGGGAAAATCCTCCGTGTTTGCGTGAAGCACTTCAAGGACGAGTGCTTCATCAACCTCCGCCAGTGTAAAGAGGGATTTGCCGAAAAACTTTTATCTGATTGAGGGGTCAGTTCCTTCTCTCTACAGAAACCACGGCACAGCAAAGCGGTAAGCGATTCTTGATGCTGTTGTTAGCTAACTCCTATGTCGAGGCTTTGTTTATGTCATTCATATTGTGAATAAGAAGTTTCTCTGCCAGTAGCTAATCATATCGCTGCTATCAATCTACAATAATGGCTGAATGGGCTGGAGTGGAATGCTCTGCGACCTGGAGGGGGGCGGGGCGTGAAATGTCTCATTCACATTTAAAGAGACCGCACCAAAATGAGCTGCTCTAAGACGGGTGTCAGAGAAGGGGTCAAAGCGGGGTCTGTGGAGCTGCAGTAATGAGGAATTCAGACCAAAGCATTGAAGTTCTACTTTATAAAGACCTCAAGTGAATGATTTATATATGAAAAGGAAGGATTTAAAAGCATGATATGTCTCCTTTAACATGAATTCTGTAACACTATCACATTACTGTTCTACTCTTCTAATGCTATGCTATTGGCATTCAACTGTCACTGCTCTTTCAACCAAGAGCTGCTTGGCCTCATCCTATCAGTACAGTGAATGAAGGTGTGTAAAAGCCTAGAGGTGCTTCCAGTGACTGTAATCTAGATTCCACATTTTACAGTAAAACAGCGATTTAAACTAGTGTAGAACAACAATGTAAAACCTCTAATGCTCAGTAAATGTGATACTCATCTAATTTCTGAGGACTGTCCAGAAACAATCCTTGCTGCTGTTGTATGACCCTGCTTTCTGATTAATCTGATTACACAATCTGCCTTTTGTGGCCGTTGTAAAACTTGAACCTTGAGTTTTTTTGCAGCATTAGGTCTGTTTAGAGGAGTGGCACTGAATTCCATGACTAAGGACGTCTTTTGATTCCCACCTTACCTGCCACATCCATGATTTACTTATACAGGAAAAGGAAAACAGTTGTAGTAAGAAGAAAGAACAGATTAAAGTATTTTTCAGATTCAAACTGTACAGCACTGACATAGGGACAACAGAACCCACTGGAACAGTGGACTCATGAATAGCCTGGAGCAAATATCCTGTCTTCACACTTCCAAGAAGTCCCTACGGAAAAAGTGGACAGTGGTAGCTTCCTGCACAGAAGATGAGGAACTGAAGCAACTCCTGAAACTATATAAAAGCAACAAGATCCGGACTACCAAGTATTCCTTTTTATCTTTCCTGCCCAAGAATATTTTTGAGCAGCTCCATCGGTTCGCTAATGTCTACTTCATTTTTCTAGCTGCTTTAAACTTTGTTCCTGTCGTGGAGGCCTTTCAGCCAGAGATCGCTCTGGTTCCTATTTTACTGGTGCTGTCAGTAACGGCCATTAAAGATATCTGGGAAGACTACCGCAGGTTTAAGACAGATCATTTGATCAATGGGCTTTTCTGTCGTGTTTACAGCAGGTAGGGTAAATTTTATCTTATGGGCCTGAGTACACTTAGTCCTCTTAACTCTTTCTAGGGCATCGAAATACTTTAAAATTCAAAATTTCACCCTTAGAGTGTTATGACAGGCATAACAAGACATAATTATGTTTGTGACATTTTCAAAATGTTTCATTTTCATATACAAATCCAAGATTACTGAAGTTACCATATTCAGTTCCTTGCCCGTAAGTGGTAAAAAAACCCCCAACAGATCTGGAGAAAGGAACATGCATTTTAGAACATTATGACAGATCTATTACAACAGCGCTTTCTATACCATTACAACATTATGTCTTTATACAACATTAGACCATTTCTTCAAGGCCACAATCCTCAGGAGCACATGCTTAATCTCACTGAGGTGTTGGATGGACATCATAACTAAAGTGTGTGGAAATGACCAACAACAGTCACTTGGCCTAGGAAGGGTTAAAGATTGGTGTGTTTTGTCATTTCAAGAACAATAGCACTCCCATGATTGAGCTGTGATATATTTGTAGTTGTGCTCATTTTCTAACTGTACTGTCATGGACTTAAACATGTAACGTACGAGGGAGTTCTTAATTTTTCACCACTGTATAAAACTGATCAGTTCTGTGTGTCTAAAGTAAACATAATAAACATGAAGCCTATTAAATTCTGAAACCAATATTTTCAGCTTGTGTAAAATAGAAGCATTTATTACATTAAATTACTATTCAAAATGCTACAAGAAACAGCAAATGAACTGAACTGGCATTTATGCAGTACTTTTCTAATATTACTGATCATAGTCGAGACTACAAGCCCCGGTCTGAAGGCATGTTGTATACATTATTTCTAACCTGAGAGACATCCATCCATCAGTATGATAAATTTCATTTCTTTTGCCATATTATGCTAGTACGTGGATTTTAATTACAACAGCATATGTACAGAACTCCCGTGCCTGCTTTCAGGCTGAGTCACTAATCAAAGTGTTTTTGCAGGTGATATAATATAGTATCCTTTTGAACTTCATCCACGTGACTAATTAAAGTCTAACTGTGCAGTATTAATACACACCTCAACACACATAATAAAAACACATTTATGACCATGAGGGGGTGTTATGGATCTGGGCATATTTTATTCTTATCAGTTATCTATTAATTATGCATCTCACACAGGCACTTCTTTGTGCTTGTTGTTGGCCATTGTTATCACCTGCTGTCATGAATGTAGACAGGCAGACTCATGCTACGTTTCCACCACTGAGGAGCCAGTGCTGGTGCTGGTTCCAGTGGACCGGTGAAACTCTTAAGAACGAGCCTGAGTTTTCACCGCGCTGTGTGAACTGCTCCTTTACATATGAGTGTGGGCGGGTCCTCGTCTGGACACGAAGCCGAAGGGCACCAACGTGGGAGAACACGCTCCCCTTTCTGGTGCTGTGAACACATTTTAGGGTCCAAACCAAACTACTGCAGCATCTGTGTGCAGCACAGAGGGAAACACGGACAAGACGACAAGTACGCACTTTGTGTCCTTTTATCTGTGATATGAACTGATACAAAGCATCAAGTTCAGCTTTGGAGCCCAACCTAATTCACAGCTGTGAAAACCGCATCACTTTTCTCCTGTAATACACATTATGCAGTGAAACAGCGGTAGAAAACTTTGCGCTAAGACGGCAGAGTCACGCCCTTCTGCCGCTTTCATCATGCGTTCTTGGTTCGAGACCAGCTAGCTTGCGGGACCGGAGTTGAATCTGTTTTTCGGCCGAGCACCGAGTGCGGAATGGTTCAAATGCTGGCACCGGCACCGGAACCCCGTCAGTGGAAAAGAGGCCTCAGTCACAGAACAGTTCAAAGTTCATGTACCTGTAGTTGTGGATGTGGAGGAGTGGGTTGGCAGATAAATGAACTGAGAGCTGACAGTATTTGGTATCACAAACTGGAGAGCAGCACACCAGAAGATTCCTGGGGGAGGAATCCCCCACAAAGAAACTGTTGAAACATTTAAACTTAGGAGTCTGATGTTAGCAGACTGTTCAGCTGCTGTCATAATGAGTGGAGGGAAAGTCAGTGTTTAAGTATTGTGGTTGATGAGATAATGACACACAGGCGTGATGACCCAGCTGCTGCAGCCCCTCATCATGCCTGCCAGAGTCTCCAATCACATAAGCGCCTAAAAACAGGGGCGAGAGCGCGACGGGGCAAGGGAGGGTACATGCTTTGTTTATGTGTATCTAGTCCCTTATATATATACTGAAGTTAACTGTAAGACCTTTCTCAGAGAGGTCGAGTCTGTCAGAAGTAAACATATGGAGGGCTTGTACGGGGAAAACAATTTCACCTCTTTTAAATATTGAATTTTTAGGATGTGTGGATTTTGCCATCTCTGATCATTAAAAGATTCAGAGAGTCTGGAGAAAGAGAAGGGATAAGAAAGGAGTGGTGTGAGGAAAATGTGCTCTTAGAAACTGTTGTATAATTTACTGATGGATAAATGATAATTCATAAAAACTATGTCAAGGGGTTTCTCTTCAGTGATTTTATATCATGTTTTATAGGCTAATAATCTCAAAAAGTGACTCTTGACTGATGTTATTTTGCTGTCCAGGAAAATGCCCTGTTCATTTGTCCACCAAACATTTTGTGTCCTTTTTATAATTGTGTTTATCCCAAAAGGTGGAAAATATTTTTCCTCTGTTCTTTGTCATCTGATTGATATATTCTTAACCTTCCATAGCACACAGAAAACCTACATTGACCAGTGCTGGAAAAATGTACGAGTTGGAGACTTTGTTCATTTGTCCTGTAATGAAATCATCCCAGCTGACATGTTGCTGCTGTATTCCTCTGACCCTCGTGGGGTTTGTTACATTGAAACTGCCAACCTAGATGGGGAGACCAACCTGAAACAGAGACAAGTGGTTTCAGGCCTCCCACTGCAGGTAATACATGAAACACACTGATATATTAAGACTTTCATTTGGAGCAAGAACAAATTTGCATGTTCTTTCCTTCCTTGTTCATTATATACCTCTACAAAGTGAGTGATTGCAATATTTTAGAGCACACCTTTAAACCTTTTAATGCTATTGCATTCCACAATAAACTGTAATAACTCCAAGCTCCCATTTCTATTATTATACAACAAATTTCCAAACTGGTATTTCAGAATTTTGTGGCCGTGCTTTTAAGAAGTGTTTCAGAGGAAGATTTCTCCATAGAGATTTCCATGCTTGCTCATTGATGCAGTTTTCCATGATTTTCCATGATTGTCATCATCTCAGTTCAGAAGCTTCAGTTAGAGTACACATCATATTATAATGGGCTTTGGCTGTCTAGCCCAAAACTATTACAAGACTGTGAATTTTATCCTCCAGTATTAAAACAAGTAAAACAGAGACAAACACAGTCTAGCATTTCTCTTTTTTCATATCTAATCCCACTGGTGGCAGAGGAATGGTTTGAAAAAGATAAAGACTATTTGATGACAGTTTTTTTTTGACAGACTGACTCAACCAATTAATTAAACAGGTAGACCACCTGAGATGCTCGCAGCTTGTCTTTTCTATCTTCTCTCTCCCCTCACAGCCCAACAGTAGTGGCAGTACTATAATATACAATGCAAAACAGGTTCTTTGCTAAGTTGCCTGCCATGTGCCTTCATAGGTCAGTGTAAAGTGGCTTAATAAACAAAACAAAGAAAAACATTCATCTGAAAACGGTCCTGTACAAAAACTGGACTGAAACCAGTGGAAAAAGTCCAAAGAAAAACTTTGCCTGAAGCCTGAAGAACTATTGCTCATAAAGTAGTCATAAAATGGTATTTTCCTCTAATGTGCTGATTCCAGACACTTGGTCACATGTTGTGACCTGTGCAATGTGACCGTAGAAAAACTGAGGATATTTGACAAGTGGAGGACAAAAGAAGTGGTCCCTTTCACTCAATCATTGCAATCATTTCCCTTTTTCCAAACAAATAAGGGGTGGCCCAAGACCTTTACACCATAGTGGTGCCTAATGGTTTTGTTTATTTGTTTTTGTGTATTTATTATTTTTGGGTTTGATGGGATTTGTGTTTGTTTTGCAGGGAGAAGCATTCACCCCTGAGAGCTTCCACAGTCGTATTGAGTGTGAGAACCCCAACAATGATCTCAGCAGGTTTAGAGGTTACATGTGAGTTTATTTTAATGTTCAAACACATCTGTCTTTATGTCTGTTTGCAGTTGACATCACAGAATCAGAGGAACAGCAATCTGGGTGGTAAAATTAGACTTTTTTCCACTGCCTGACTGGATTATTCAGAAATACATCATACATCAAATATTTTAATTTGATGTATGATGTATTTGTTTTTTCTTTGATGTCAACATTTTTACTTTTACCTGACTCAATGTCCATGTCTCAGGGATCTCCTCAGACCTCTTCTTAGTTTCCACAGCGTGGACTATGACTTTGACTCAGTAGAGTCTACCTCAAACTTTCACACTACCCCAATTGAAAAGATACAGTAGGTACAGTATGTGTCCATAAATATAATAAATCTTACCTGATTTAAATTTGGCAGAGCTTTCTTTCAAGATTATCTAGATGTACCCTCCCAGACCACTTTCCATTGAAGGATCTGTCTTTGTCTTTCTACTTTACCCTCTGCAACTCACACTGGATCTCCACCAACATGTCAACGTGGTTCTTTAATGTGACTTTCATTTTTAGGGAAGTGTAGAAGTCACAGGAAGCCAAATCTAGTGACATGGCTGAGTGGTGGATGAGAACTGTTTTCAGTGTACTGTGTCCCAGTGCATGATGGAATGCTAGCTCACACTACAGTGCAAGTTGTTTCTTTTCAATGTTTTCTCTCAGATGCTTGAGGACATTGCAATAAGCTCTGCCTTCGCAGTCGCACCCTGGTACAGCGCAATGGCACAGTGGACAGTGACTGTTATTCATTCCTCACCTCACACGCCCCACTTAGCTTACATAGTGTGGACTCTTTAACTGATAGCTTATAGAAACTACTTGGATTTTAGCTGGAAACACAGCTCTCGTTACCAGCAATAATCATCCACGTGAAACAGTTTGAAACAGACGTTAATGTGCAGAGTGCATGTGGTGAGAATTAGCACTGCTTTCAATGAGGCTTGCACACTCACTGAAAAGAAGTCCAGTACGCATCAAGATTTCTAGCTGCTTTAAACTTTGTTCCTGTCGTGGAGCCCCTCCCTGAGCCTGGTTCTGCTGGAGGTTTCTTCCTGTTAAAAGGGAGTTTTTTCCTTCCCACCATCGCCAAGTGCTTGCTCATAGGGGGTCGTTTTGACTGTTGGGTTTTCTCTGTAATTATTGTAGGGTCTTTACCTACGGTATAAAATACCTTGGGGCGACTGTTTGTTGTCATTTGGTGCTATATAAATAAAACTGAAATTAATTGAATTGAATTTGCCAAAAAATTATTGGTTGTACTTAAATTGCTGTAGATTAATTTTTGTCCTAAAATCTGTGAAACATGTCAAAAATATCTCATTACGTCATTCTGAGCGAGAAACGATACTCCTGTCACAGGTAAAAGCTCCAATCACTTTTTGGCAAAGTGACTTTCATATATTCTTTATTATTGAGGGTAAAAACTATCACTGACATTAAAAATGTATTTTTTCCTGAGAGATCTGCAGAGAGGGCTGCAGAAATTGCAACAAATATAACATTACAGTTCTATAAAGAGTAGCCAAAATGGACTGGATTGATTATAATGTGGATACAATAATTCAGAGTCATAAATATATTTGCAAAACAAGCAATTTCTTGATTTTATACACTGCTCAAAAAAATAAAGGGAACACTCAAATAACACATCCTAGATCTGAATGAATGAAATATTCTCCTTGAATACTTTGTTCTGTACAAAGTTGAATGTGCTGACAACAAAATCACACAAAAATCATCAATGGAAATCAAATTTATTAACCAATGGAGGCCTGGATTTGGAGTCACACACAGAAATAAAGGTTAAAAACACACTACAGGCTGATCCAACTTTGATGTAATGTCCTTAAAACAAGTCAAAATGAGGCTCAGTATTGTGTGTGGCCTCCACGTGCCTGTATGACCTCCCTACAACACCTGGGCATGCTCCTGATGAGGTGGAGGATGGTCTCCTGAGGGATCTCCACCCAGACCTGGACTAAAGCATCCACCAACTCCTGGACAGTCTGTGATGCAACGTGATGTTGGTGGATGGAGCGAGACATGATGTCCGAGATGTGCTCAATCGGATTCAGGTCTGGGGAACGGGCGGGCCAGTCCATAGCTTCAATGCCTTCATCTTGCAGGAACTGCTGACACACTCCAGCCATATGAGGTCTAGCATTGTCCTGCATTAGGAGGAATCCAGGGCCAACCGCACCAGCATATGGTCTCACAAGGGGTCTGAGGATCTCATCTCGGTACCTAATGGCAGTCATGCTACCTCTGGCGAGCACATGGAGGGCTGTGCGGCCCTCCAAAGAAATGCCACCCCACACAATTACTGACCCACTGCCAAACCGGTCATGCTGAAGGGTGTTGCAGGCAGCAGATCGCTCTCCACGGCGTCTCCAGACTCTGTCACGTCACACAACACCAGAAACCTGAAAACTTTGCTGTTGCCGTGTTTTGTGCACATACGGTGCTCGTACTGCATCCCTTCGTACGCTATGGCATCGCCCAGACCTCACTTCAGCTGCGAGGGGGACTCCCCTGCCCATGCTTTTGATTTGTCCTTTGGCATGTTCTAGTGATTTTTGAGACAGCCAACAGCAAGTTTTCTTAAAAAAAAGTTGGCAAAAGTGCCAGCCACCAATCACCTGATTACGCACAAATATCTGGGCCACCATAGATCAAAACAGGCCAGGAACCTGTAGAATTAATGTATATACCTTCTGAATAAAATCCATCATCATTTTCTGCGGTTTACTGCTTATGGTTTCCATTTTTTGAACAAGGCTTCCCTTCCTTGTTGAATTTATCTCTGGCAGCTTTGGCTGCTTTCCACACCTGCTGCACCGCACTCACAGCTTGTTGCTGTCTAATATCATCAGAAGAGTCATTTTGTGAATGGATGATGGAATATTTTAGAGAATTCAATGAGGCATTTAAATAGATCCACCACACCGGAGGCCATATTGCATATGCAATGGTGCAGTGGTGTACAAGTGAACAAGAGTGTATGCCTCGGGCATTGTCACTCAGTAAGCTGGCAGTGCTCAATTTATATAATTCTGACCAACATTTTCTAATTATTGAAAAGCATAAGTTGGCTGTTAACCCCCTCCTCCCATTGTATGGTTTGTATGTTTTGGAAAAATGTCCATAATTGTGAATGATCCTTTACAATATAAAGTACCTTGAGGCAACTGTTTGCTGTCATTTCGCACTTTTTAAATAAACCTGAATTGAACTGAATTGAATTGACTGAAACTCTTCAAATAAACCGTTCCTCTGCAGATAATCAGTTAGCTGTTTTACAACTACTCTTTCAAGGATTTTGGAGAGAAAAGGAAGGTTGGAGATTGGCCTATAATTAGCTAAGACAGCTGGGTCAGTGATGGCTTTTTAAATAACGTTTTTTTTTTTACAGCTACCTTGAAGGCCTGTGGTACATAGCCAACTAATAAAGACAGACTGAGATTGAAATATCAATTAGTGGGAGGACTTCTATGAGGAATCTAATAAGAATGAGATCTAATAAATATGTTGCTGGTTTGGAGGAAGTTAACTCTGAAAGATCAATCAGAGAGAGTCTAAGCAAATACCAGCAGTGCTGAAAGCAGCCGAACATAAAGATAAATCTTGGAGATGGTTTTGAATAATTTTTTCTCTAATGTCTAAAATGTTATTTGTAAAGAAATCCATGAAGTCATTACTAGTTAAAGTGAAAGGAATACTGGGCTCTACAGAGCTCTGACTCTTTGTCAGCCTGGCTACAGTGCTGAAAACAAACCTGGGGTTGTTCTTATTTTCTTCAATTAATGATGAATAGTAAGATGTCCTAGCTTTATGGAGGGCTCTTTTATAGAGCAACAAACTCTTTTTCCAGGCTAAATGAGTATCTTCTACTTTAGTGAGACGCCATTCCCTCTCCAGCTTACGGGTTATCTGCTTTAAGCTGCACGTTTGTGAATTATACCACGGAGTCAGGCACTTCTGATTTGAGGCTTTCCTTTTCAGAGGAGCCACAGTATCCAAAGTCGTACGCAATGAGGATGTAAAACTATCGATGAGATAATCTACCTCACATTGCTGCTCTGTACTGTGGTGGCACATGACATTGAAGAGCAAAATAATGGAGGAATTATATCCTTTAGCTTAGTTACAGCTCTTTCAGAAAGACTTATACAGTGCCTTGTGAAAGTATTCGGCCCCCTTGAATTTTTCAACCTGGAGGGCTGTCGTAGTACAGGGACTGAATGGCCCACAACAACAGGCCAGACACCCCATACTCCCGCACACCACCCACAGGATACCCCAAGGAACGCAGCTGAATGCCTTCTCCAAGTACACAAAATACATGTAGACTGGTTGGGCAAACTTCCATGTACACTCGAATATCCTCGAGAAGATAAAGAGCTGGTCCAGTGTTCCACGACCAGGACGAAAACTGCATTGTTCCTCTTGAGTCCAAGATTTGACTAATGGACGGACCCTCCTTTCCACCACCTTGGCATAGACCTTACTGGGGAGGCTGAAGAGTGTGATCCTCCGAACGTTGGAGCACACCCTCCATTCTCCCCTCTTAAAGATAGGGACCACCATCCTGGTCTGCCAATCCAGTGGCACCACCCCAGATCTCCACACGATGTTGCAGGGGCGTGTCAACCAAGCTAGCCCTTCAGGAACTAAGCGCAAATCTGGTACACCCCAGGGGCCCTGCCACCAAGGAGTTGTTTAACCACCTCAGTGACCTCACCCCCCAGTGATGGGCAAGTCATCCCCCTCATCCCCAGGCTCTGCTACCACTACAGAAGGTGTGTCAGTGGGATTCAGGAGGTCTTCGAAGTATTCCTTCCACCGTCCGATTATATCTTCAGTTGAAGTCATTAGCGCCCTACCTGCACTATAGACCATGTGAGTAGAGCACTGCTTTCCCCTCCTGAGTCACCTGACGGTTTGCCAGAATCACTACGAGGCCATCTAAAGTCTTTTTCCATGGCCCCACTGAACTCCTTCCAAACCCAAGTTTTTGCTTCGGCCACTGTCTGAGCCTCGTTCCGCTTGGTTTGCCTGTACTGTCAGTTTCCTCCAGAGTCCCACAGGCTAACCAAGAACCATAGGACTCCTTCTTCAGCTTAGTGGCTCCCTTGACTTCTGGTGATCACCATCTGGTTTGGGGATTATCACCACGACAGGCAACAACCACCTTGCAGCCACAGCTCTGAGCAGCAGCCTCAACAATGGAGGTGCAGAACATGGTAGATTCAGACTTAATGTCCTCAACCTCTCTCAGCATGTTGTTGAATTTCTGCCGGAGGTGGGAGTTGAAGATCCCGCAGATTGGGTCCTCTACCAGGCATTCCAATCACACCCTCACAATGCATTTAGGTGTGCCGGATCTGTCTAGATTAAATGCAGTGTTGAGGCTGTCATTTTCAGCATCTACATGGATGTTAAAATCACCCACTGTGATTATTTTATCTGAACTGAGCACTAAATCAGATAAAAAGTCTGAGAAATCAGATGGATAGATAGATACTTTATTGATCCCGAAGGAAATTAGGGCATCCAGCAGCTTAACACGCACATTAAATAGAATACAAATAATCTAGGTAGCTGTATAAATTATACTAAGTATACTAACAGTACAGACTAACAAACTATATTAACTATAAAAACTACTGTATGCAAACTATACTAAGCTATACAGGGTCTTAGTGCTCTGAAAACAAAGAAAACAAAACAAAGCATACAGGGATGTGAATGTGTACGGTAGTGCAATATACAAAGACAAATGGACAATCGCTAGTGCAGAGGCAGATGTGCAACAATGCACTGCAGTAATATGCAGCAGTAAAATGAAAAAGTGTCTGATTTACAGAGTGCCAGATATCAACATATGTAATGTACCCCCTGGGTGAGGCGTTAAAGAATCTGATGGCTCTTGGAACAAATGTTTTCTTAAATGTCTCTGTTGAGCAGTTCTGTGAGGCCAGCCTTCCACTGAACATACTCCTCTGTTTCACTATAGTGTTGTGTACTGGGTGACTGTCATTGTCCATGATAGAGAGCAGTTTGTCCTTCTCTCTGCCACTGTAGTCAGAGTCCAGCTCCACTCCGACCACTGACCCAACCTGTCTGACCAACTTCCTAAGCCTCAGCGCATCTCTCTTCTTGATGCTGCCTCCCCAGCACCCCATGCTGGTAACTATAGACTGGTAGAGCATCAGCAAGAGTTTTCTGCAGATGTTGAAGGACCCCAGTCTAGTCAGGAAATAAAGCCGGCTCTGCCCCCTCCTGTACAGTGTGTCTGTGCACATCGACCAGTTTGTCATCCAGCTGCAGGCCAAGGTACTTGTAGGTCCTCACCATCTCCACATCAAGAGACTGACTGTGGGGGGGTCCAGACCAACGGAAGTCCACTACCATCTCCTTTGTCTTGGACATTTTCAGCAGCAGTTCTTTCAGTTGCCACCAATCCACAAAGTCTTCCACCAGTCTAATGTATTCATGCTCCTGTCCACTCCTGACATACCCAACGATGGCCCTTGTCATGTGAGAATTTCTGCATATGACACATCTCAGAGTTGTACTGGAAGTCAGACGTGTACAGTGTGAACAAGAAAGGAGAGAGGACAGTCCCCTGTGGTGCACCAGTACTGCTGATCACAGTCTCAGATGTACAGTCCCTCAGCCTCACATACTGCGGTCTGCCGGTGAGGTAATCTATAACCCAGGTCACCAGGTGTGGGTTAACTTGCATTCTGTTTAGCTTGTCTCTCAGTAGAGGGGGCTGTATAGTATAGTATAGTATAGTATAGTATAGTATAGTAACTCTGTCTGGGTCTTTGGTTCATAAGTCATGAAGGGATATATTAAACTCAGGTAAGGTTTTTGGCTTTTAAATGGGTGTGTGTGCATTTTATTCCACAGGGAGCACTCTAATGGGGTTCGTGTAGGTCTCCATAGCGGCAACCTCTTGCTGAGGAGCTGCACCATCCGCAACACTGAAACTGTGATAGGCATCGTGGTCTATGCTGGTAAGAGTGCAGTTTTGCTTTTGTCACATGTGAAAGTTGACAGATTCAATGGTGTTTCCAAGAAGCTTTCTAGAGAAATTACATATATTACAACATAACATTTTTTACTCATTTAATTCATGCATATAGCCATGTATTTTGTTACTCTTAGTGCCATTTTCACTGTATTCTATAGTAGCCATATTAATTTTGTTGTCAACTGACCACCTCTGTTTGCTTGAACACCTTAAAAATTTCAGTTCACTTCAAATAATACTGTTAGGATGGTATGAAAGTTTTGAAACATTGACAATAGATAGTAAAAATCTTTGGTGTTGAACTTCTTGTGTCAGAATAAAGCAGACCAACCACAATGCTGTTAAATTTATCTTATGATCGTGAACTGTAATGACATCTTAAGCAATCTGTACAAGCTGTCTGCAGTGTTATTACATGAAACCACTTACAGGGGTTGGCTAACACTGGTCACCTTGTCACAAGGCCATATTAAGCTACGAAAACCTTGGGAGCAGGACCCTATTCAAGAAAGCAGTTCAAAGAAATTCTGAGTCTAATCATAAACTCTGAGCTTAGCATCTCTGAGTTTTCCAATCTAGAAATGGTAATCAGAGTAAATTTAATCAACTCAACTCTAATAACACAAATTAACTGGTTTCCCACTTTGGCATTTCTGATCCTGATGCTGGAAAAATTTTGATGTGGTTATGGTTCCCAGTGTATTCAAATTTGCCTGGACCGGATACATATGTACAGCTAAAACTATGCTGTTAGTTTTACACACTTATTGCTTATTACTTTTCAATGTAAGGAAGCAGTCTTAAAAGATTTTGAGGGGGGTGAGGGAAATTATTAGAATCAGAAATTGGTTGTAAGCATACGTTGCCTTAATGAAAAACAGGAACTCTATGCCAAGTCTTGCTTAAGTACTTAAGACGGCTATGTTCTTTTCTTGCTGTGTGGCTCAGGTCATGAGACTAAAGCCATGATGAACAACAGTGGGCCAAGGTATAAGCGCAGTAAGCTGGAGAGGCATCTGAACACAGACATCCTTTGGTGTGTGGTCCTACTCGTCATCATGTGTCTGACTGCTGCTCTAGGTGTGTACCAACACGGATGTAATACAGCTCTCACTTGGCAAAACAACTTTAACTAGTACCAGATTCTTCTGATGGATGCTGTGTGTGCACCGCCTATAAAACGGTGAAGAATGGCCAGTAATAAATTCAGCCATGTCCAACTTTTATTTTAAGCTGGTCATTTGTTTTGCTGTGTTCAGGCCATGGCCTCTGGCTGGGCAAGCTTGAAGAACCCATCTTTCAGGTGGATGGTGAGACATCTCCTGCCCTGGCTGGATTCTATATATTCTGGACTATGGTCATTGTGTTGCAGGTACGTTAGCTTCAGACTCAGGCACCTTTATTAAAGCCCCTCATTTGCTCCTCTTATAGAATCTTTTTCAGGATAACCAAAGCAATTTGACAATGAGTAATAGAGTGTGTTTATATGCAGTTGAATTGTATTTACATTTGAACTCTGAAGCCTTTATCACCTACAGAACACAACATCAGTTGAATCTGCTTCATAACCACTTCGTAAATAAGGAAAATGTACCTGGAGTAACTTTCTGCATTTTATTGCATCCAGACTATGTTGATAAATTATTTGATTTCATACATGTCAAGAGTTAACAGCAAGAATTAACAAAAATAATTAACAGCCATGCTCAGTCTTTACATACTCTTCTCCCATATCAGTGAAACAAAGTCGATACTGTCACAGCTGCTGCAGGCAAGGCAGGGAGGACCTCAAAGCAGGACACACGGCGAGAGCTGAATTGGTGCTTTAACTCAAAAAGGCTGGTCAGGAGCCAGTTACACAGAGAAACTCGAAACCCGAAACTCAAAAACACCAAAACACACAGCAGGGACGTCAACGTAGATGTTAGAATGACGAGGACCCGAACAAAGAAATGAACACTGAGACCTTAAATACACAGAGGGAACGAGCGGTGAGTGGAAGCAGCTGGGCACAACAGGTGAAATGAGACTAATAACACAGGAAGCAAAACTCACCACAAAACACAGGGAACACGGGACTGCCAAAATAAAACAGGAAGTGACTAAACAAAACACACACACACACAGAGACTTAACACTTAGAAACCTGAAACAGAGGGAAGCTAAACGCAACTAACCCAACTACCACACAGAGTGACAGAAGACAGGGAAACAACTAAACAGGGAGGACACAGACACCTGAAGCACCAACAACAAAGACCTGGCATGGAAGGGATAGCACACAGACACAGGACCACGAGAACACTGGGAAATCAGAAATGCAAAAACTGAGAACTAAACTGTGCGTAGAACCAAGAAACAACATGAAACATAAAACAAAACAGGACTACACAAAAGAGCTACACACACTGAGCCACCGGCCCACAACCGTGACAGATACTCATGATTTTTGTTTTGTTTTTTAATTCCCATAACAAAATGAAATGTGTTTATTATAGTAGGGCTGCAACGATTCTTTAAGTTGAATAATTTGATTAACAAAAATCCTCAACACAGGTGTCACCATGTAAGCGGAGCATTTCACCCACATTAGGAGCATTAAAGTTCAGTTCTTTGGAAAAACAAGTGCTTGTTAAAGGCCTGGAAGAGCTCAAAAAGTCATAAAATTTGCCACAAACATTCACCTTGATGAAGGCTTTCATGTTTTATGGATCTGATCAAAGAATATGGCAAAATGACTCCACAGCCCCACCTACAATGTTAGTCTCATCATCATCTACAGTTGCAAACAAACCCCCCTCCCCACGACCCTGAACAGCATAAGTGGAAGAGGATGGATGGAATATTATTGCTCATTAATAAAACAAAAGTATTTCTTACCCAATTACTTGGTTAATCAGTAGAATACTTGATAGAATACTCGATTACTAAAATAATCAACAGTTGCAGCCCTAGTTCTTTTTCTTCTGCTTTATGTACACATGCTTCCTACAGAGGAGGATTCAGTTTCATTTGTTTATTCAGCAGTCTTCTGTAGGCGCTTTATATTGTAAAGACTTGAGAATAATAAAAAACAAAATAAAAAGAACAACAATCAGCAGGCACTTGGCACTCTGAGGGGCAGCTGCAACAACCAGTTGACAGTTGCAGAAAAGAGATTTACTGTAGTTTCATATATCTTCATTAGGTGCTTTTGTTTCACTTCTGCTTAGTTTTTGAGTGGGTTTACTTTTTAACTATTAAAATACGGTTGGTATTTCACGCAGGCAAAAATTAAGAAGTTCAGTGTAGGTAATATAATAGAAATACAATTCACTTCATGCCTTGTAGACATTCTGGTCACAAAGAAAACATACACCAACGCCTCCTAATCCTTGTTCAGACGACAGACTTGACCACACTGAGAAAGACTACCACTCAAGATATTGTACGTTTTTGGGCGCCAGGGTGGCTCAGCGGTTGAGCGGGCGGCCACATATGCCGCATAGCTTTCTAGTCGCCATTTACTGCATGTCTTCCCCCATCTCTCCTCCTGGTTTCCTGTCTCTCTCCACTGCAAAAAAAACACTATCAAATAAAGCTGCAAAAGGCCAAAAAAATTAATAATAATAATTTAAAAAGATATTGTATATTCTTGTACAGTAAGGGTATGTGTCTCTCAGTCTAAACAGTTTTGGTTTAATCTCGTGATAAGTGCAATTTTGGTGACTTGATAGTGAAAATATGTCCCAGGGATTTGACCCAACACAAGGGGCAATCAGGAAGTCTCATAACTCCAACAAAAACATACAGTATAGATTTACTTTGACTACAATCCACCTTGATCCCCGACTCCTCCAAATGTCCTTGCTGCTGAGAGTGAAATTCATCCATTGATGAAGAACTGGGTTTCAGACTCCAACACTGAGACTGAAAAAGCAATTTCAGAGTAAGGCTCAACAATGTCCAAGCACTGTGGATGTGCAGTACCAGTCAAAAACCTTTGACTGGTACTGCACATCAGGTGAGAAATGTGAGGAGCATGCTTGTCACTTAGCAGCTATTCACCAGGTTTTGCACCATGAATTCTTTCCTAAGGGTTAATACTGAGAGAGAGAGATTCTGCACAATCAAGTGTAGTATCTGTCTATATACACCAGTTCACAGCACCTCAAATTGCACTTTTGAATGAGTCACGAGCAGACTGATTGTTGGCCTCTCCAAAGTAATTGTAGCTCACGATCACAGTGGCTTTGACCCTTCCCCATAATTAAATTCAAGTTGAAGGTTTGGTGTTTTGACAAACTAGAGGAGTATAGGTGGTCACAATGGGACTTTAAACCTTTATTTACTGCCAGCAGGCCCATTAACTTCAAAAAATGCCACCATTTGCAGACTTTCCTCCAAAAATTACCGTAAAAACCCTATCAGCTTTCAGAAACCCATTAGGACCAAGAGGAAAAGCAACCGCAGAATGACGGTAATTCAAAGTGTGCCTGATCAGACGTCCCAGCGGTGATACCCGCAGTGTTAACCAGCTGTTCATGGCAGGTAAGGTCAGGTAGCAGGTGCAGCAGCAGCGATCGCTGCTGTTAAAGGGTTAAGGAGGGATCTAAAACGGCAGCAGTGCTGTAAGCACAAGGAATCTGCGCTTACATTTTTGGAGGTACAACATATTAAACAGGACTAATGCTTTTTGTTCAACAGGTGCTGATCCCCATTTCTCTTTACGTGTCCATTGAGATCGTGAAACTAGGCCGAGATCTTCTTCATCCACAATGACAGATCCCTGTACAATGAAGAGCTTGACTCTAGGATCCAGTGCCGTGCTCTCAACATTACTGAGGACCTGGGTCAGATTCAGTACCTGTTCTCTGATAAAACAGGAACACTGACAGAAAATAAGATGGTGTTTCGCCGCTGCAGTATCTATGGAGTTGAATATCCTCATGAGGAAAATGGTAAGAACCTCTAATATTATTGCTAGAATGGTTTGAATTTTGAAGACTTTTGTTGATAATATATTTTTAGCATAGTAGGAAATTCTTTAGTTACAGGAACAATGTAGCTGGGACAATGAGAGGTTATACAAAAACATTTATTAAAAAAATCTCCACCTTATCTTTAGGGCCTTAAAATTTTGCACAATATTATTTTCAGTATCCCAAACTAAATTTCTGATTGAAATTTCAGAGACTTTTACACAAGTTGTATGTTGAGTTTTAAATGAAAAAACCAAGAGGAAATGGCAGTGTAAACAAAGGAAGCAAAAGCAACGCTGCGGGGCCAGGCCGCTAGTGTGACTAAAGAGACAACCACAGAAACTGCTGCTTCCCACCACATTTCTCTCTAATTTCAGGTCCATTACAAACAATTGACAAGCTGAGTTTACGTGTTTCAGAGACTGCTGTATCGTAGTCACAGAGACCTTGCTGCAGCCATTTATAATGGACTCTGCTATTGAGTTAGCTGGCCACATGGCCCATTGCCATGATTGGAACACTGATTCTGGTAAGAGTAGAGGAGTGGGGGTTATGCATCTATACAAATGTTAGTGCAAAAATGTTAAGCCTGTTGACAGTCATTGTTCCCCAGATTTGGAATATTTTAACTGTCAAATGCAGACCTTTATACTTACCCCATGATTTCACAGTCGTCATGGTAATGACTGTATACATACCACTCAATGCTGATGCTAATGTAGCTCTGGAGGAGCTGCACAAAGCTGTGAGCAGTCAGCAGAATGTCTATCCTGATGCGGTGTACATCATAGCTGGGATCTTCAATCATGCTGATCTAAAAGACAGCATATCAGACATGCAACAAGGGATGCAAATATGCTGGACAAAGACTATTGCAACATTCAGCAGGGCTTTAGAGCAACCTGCTTAGCACACGTGTCATACTGCTGATTCCTGCATACATCCCCCCAGCCACAAAGACTGTGAAAACATGGCCGGAGGGAGCGTCACATCAACTGCAGGACTGTTTTGAGAACACAGACTGAAGTGTGTTTCAGCATCAAGACCTAGAAGATTACACTACGTCTGTGCTTTCCTACATCAACTTCTGTGTCGACAATGTCACCATGGAAAAACGTCTCCGGGTGTATCCCAACAAAAAGAATGGCTAAAGTGGTCCAGGTCCTGCTGAGGTGATGCAGCACTACTTTCAGGTCCAGCGATACAGTGCCGCCAGATCTGACCTGAAAAGAGGCATAAGGAATGATAAGGCAACTTACAGGGTTAGACTGAGGACCACTTCAGAGATAATAACACTCGGTGTAGGGGATCCAGCACCACACTCCGTACAAGCCAAGAGATGAACTACTTCTTCACACTTTGAGGTGAAAGGACCTGAGGTGACCAGAGCTCCACCACCAGACTGCAGTAGCTCAGGGCTCACAATGCAGGAGCATGAGCTGAGGTGCACACTGAGGGTGGTGAACCCCCAGGAAAGCACCTGGACGACACCTAGAGAGTGTGGAGACCAGCTGGCTGAGATCTTCACCCAGATCTGCAATACGTCACTGTCCCGGTCCCTCATTCCACCATGTGTGAAGTCAGTCACAATTGTTCCACTGCCCAAAAAGACCACCATCAGTGACACCCAACAACTACTGACCAGTCGCTCTGACACCTGTTATAATGAAGTGTTTTGAGAAGCATTCGATGTCACATTATGTTCTGCCTCCCACCAACATTTCACACATATTTTAACAAGACCAACCTGAATCAGTAAAGGCTGCACATA
>JAMQGT020014846.1:10000-105937 GCA_024447675.2 Pterophyllum scalare | reverse complement strand
TATCACCCTTGTGAATTTTGAAGCAGAACGGATGCATCATTGGAATCCTGATTCCACTAGGTGGCGCTGCGACTGTCATTCAAAAATGTCATGTGGATGTGTGCACGGGTGGGTCCTTATCACACTTGTGAAAATTGGTGCACATTGAACAATGACTGTTTAAATTACAGCACCTTCCTTTTTCCACTAGGGGCGCTAGAGGGGCATTCAATAATTTCCTATGGATGTGTTCAGGGGTGGGTCCTTATCACACTTGTGAAGTTTGAAGCAGATTGGATGCATCATTGGAATCCTGTTTCCACTAGGTGGCGCTGCGACTGTCAGTCAATAATGTGATATGGATGTGTGCAGGGGTGGGTCCTTATCACGCTTGTGAAGTTTGGTGCAGATTGAACAATGACTGTTTGAATTTGAGCATGTTACTTGTTCCACTAGGTGGCGCTGCGACTGTCAGTCAATAATGTGATATGGATGTGTGCAGGGGTGGGTCCTTATCACGCTTGTGAGTTTTGGTGCAGATTGAACAATGACTGTTTGAATTAGAGCATATTACTTGTTCCACTAGGTGGCGCTGCGACTGTCAGTCAATAATGTCATATGGATGTGTGCAGGGGTGGGTCATTATCACACTTGTGAAGTTTGAGGGCAATCGGACAAAGTATATGGGAATGAGAGGCAAACGAAATGTCATGGCGAAGGATCGAAGCTCGCCATGGCCCCAGGGCCACGCCCCTCTGCAAAGGAACATCATCATGGGCCTTAGTGGGAATGTTTGTGATCAATGTACAGCTCAAAACACCTGAAAAAAGTGTGTCACACAGAAATGTTAGGTTTTCCATTGAAAACCAATGGGGAATTGGGGGTGTGGTCACGGGGGCGGCGTGCAAAATGAGGCATGGGTCTGATTGACTTTTATGATCAGGGTCATATATAAACCAGCACAAAATCAAAATATAGCACAAAGAATAAATATTTATATACAAATAATCCAGTTACTCGCAGGGTGGCTGTAGCTCAGAAGTTAGAGTAGGTTATCTACTAATCAGGAGGTTTATGGTTTGATCCCTGGCTTCTCAAACCTGCATATCAAAGTACCCTTAGACAAGATATCAAGAGCGGAGTTGCCTCCAATGCATCGGTTGGAATGAGTGTTTGGTTAAAAGTGCTTAGGCATAGAATAATCCACTTAAATGAATGTGAATGGGTAAATGAGAGTTGTAGAACGACAGAGCTTAAACCTGAACAGAAAAAGCACTATTTTAGTATCAGTCATTTTCACATGCTTCAAATAATTACACATACCTCGACTAAACTCCCCTAACACGTCACTTTGGTTTGCCTTGTCTTTGGACTGTGGAAGAAGGCTTTTACGATCACTGTTCAAACATATTTTTAGTGTCTTTTTAGTGTCTTCTTTCATGCCCTGAAAAGCACGGTGTACTTACAATGTAAGATGGGGAAATAGTGTTTGTTTTCCCATAAAATTACCAAGAATTTATACAGTACTTAAAATTACTTATGCAGTACTTAAAATTACTTACAGTATAATTTGTCTCCTTTTCTGTAAATACCCAGAATCTAGGCTCAACTTAAAATGACTTATGGACTACATAAATGTACTTACAATGTAATTATTTCTTCTTTTCTTTAAAAACTGGTCTTGTTAGCCCCTTATTCTAGTGTATTTACCTTTTAGTGTTTGTAGCTAAAGATAATTACATTGCATTTTCAAATAAAATACATTAAAATTCTATATAATTACAGGAGAATTATGCCCTTAGTCATGAGCCATATTATAAAGTTTTACCAGGGAATTCTGCTTGCTTCTATAGCATTATAGTAAAATACAAACAGTATAAGGAGAAGAGTGATGCTTGGTTTCAGCAAATGACAAGACAACAACAGTGTTTGGTAAAAAGTTGTATAATTTACCATCATGCAATTGTTATTTCCTGTTCTGTCTGTTCTGTTTTGTCTTGCCCACTTGACCACAGCTCACTGTAGCCACACCAATGCATGAGAGAATTTCCTGTTTCTTTCATTGCTTTTTACTAGTGGTTGTGCAGCAGACAGACTTACTCCATCAGACTGTTCAAATCAGTGTTTGTAACCCACAGGAAAGCTTTTGGCAGTGTTACAGCCAGATAATTCACGTTCACTGTTTATCACGCTTTAGATGACATCACACACTCTTTCAGTGCAGACAGGGAAGCATTCTTTGTAGGCAGCAGGGCTTTATGACTTATCATGATCTGTTAGTTTTCAGATCTCATCAAAGTACAAGTATGCTGAAAAGTGAAAAGGCTATGATGTGACCAACCCTAACAGGTGCAACAAATCTAGCAAGAGAATCAGGAAGATGCCAATCAAACATGACCTGTTTAAGCTCATTTAGATTCATAATGAAAGACAGCTGGGGAGGTGGAGTCAGCTGTGCCTGATGATGCGCCTGAGCAGGCAACAAAAGTCAACAAAACAAAACTATTCTATAGCCTAACAGTGACGGGCAAAAGAGGAAATTTTTTTGAAGTAGATCATCATTTTTCTGTTTACTTGTATTTCAGTTAAACGCTCCACATACAATCCACAGGCAAGAAACAGAACCTCTGGTAAATATGTGTGTATTTAAACTAATCTAAAAAGGAAACTTGAAAATAATTAAGAATTAAAAATAATTATGTTGCGGGATCACTTGGAAAGAACCTGGAAGGCGTGCAGATTGACCGATTATGATATCAACCCTTTACAATTGCGTGCACAAAAGAGGCCAACTCGCGTGGCTGATGTACAAACATAATGTGCACAGTAAAAAAAAAAAGCTTGTACAGTCCATACCTTTACACACATTCAATCTGCATCAAAGCGGACAGAGCTGTTAGAATACATTTTTAATAATATGCAGTGAAAATGGCAAGAATACTTACAGCATGCCTCTGATAGGTATCCTACTCACACCTATCATATCTGTCACCTTTGTTGAATAAGGCACAAAGCCATATCAAAATACAGAGCTTTTGATAGCTATTAAAAGTTAGCCATATACCAGAATCTCATCTTTGGAGGTGGCAGGTACACTGCACAAATGATGGGAACTAAAACATGACCCAAGATTTGCAACAAAGGCCAGAGACCACAGATGAAAGAATTGGCAACATATAAGACAGTGGTGTAGATTGGTGAGTACATTACTATGACACCTCAAAGACTAAATTGGAAGCAGTGTGGTCAACACACATCTGCTGTTCTCAGAGGACATAAGAAATTAGTCTACGAAAAGGTGCTTCCTGGATCTCAAGTTCAAAGAAGAATCAGTCTTTTTATCTACATCTGCTTATTTATAGACATATAAATGGGGGGTTTCAATGGACGTGAAGATGAATAAACTGAATATGCAGAAGCTTCAGCTTGTGCTGCTGTAAACCTTTTCAGTTCATATCATATATTTTTCAGCTTACTATAAAATCTGGCCCACACATACTCTGATTGTATGGAGATTGTTATGAAGCTGTGCATACGACAGTGTCATCAGCTTACCGTTGTGTGACATGCCAACATTGAGGCACTTCTGGAAGCGACAGTATTGGCATTTGTTACGCGACTTCTTGTGAATGCGACAGTGAAGATCACAGTGATCGTACACCAACTTTAACCTGATGGTGCGCCTGAAGAAACCCTATGAAAGACAGAGATATGATTAGTGCACATATTGTCACTACAGGCTTCTGTTTTTCTTAGTTATTGCTGCTCCACTCTGGCCTGTGGTTTCTGATAATTGGCATGAGGATCGTGGCCTGTGTTTTTCAGGCTATAAAAGATGATTCAGATGAACTGCTTGGTCTCTCTCGTGCACTCCACCTTGCATCAACCCATCAATGATGTTTGTCTCTTGGTCAGGTTATGTTTAATAAATTGGCTTTCATTTAAGTAAACCTGTTACATGGACCCCCTCCTTGTCACCTACTGTGAGCCAGTTTGTGAAACACAGTAAAGATGGGGCATACAATGGCCCAGAAATAAAATTAAATAATGTCCTGATAAGTTACAATGAGCTAATTTTCCCATTAAAGCTTAAAACATTTTAGTTTAGACACTTTATTTAATAGTTCATATTCCGATTTATGTTAATTGCTGGAGAAACCTTATGAAAGAGATACGATTAATACACATGTTGTCAGTGGTTGCGCATAGTGTTTAGTGACTGATAAATACTGATAAGTCACCTGACTTTTTCTAATCTGTTTGGAAGACAATCATTGGGCCAACAAGTCTATTTAAAAGTAAACTGATGTACTTTGCAAATTTACACTTTTATGTTTTCAACCTTAGGACCAAAGAAGCTTACCTCAGCTATTAATATGTAGCCACGGTCAAACTCCTAAAACAAACCCTACACCCTGAGCAGTATACAATCAAGGCTAAAAAAAAAAAAAAAGCCTATGGGCTGCAAACTTCTCAAGGTGAATTTTCTGTGAGAATAAAAAACTGACATCAGGACGTTGTGTGCAGGCTTTTAAAATAGGCTTCTACATTCCTATGATCCACAGATGTTTCTTTTTTAATCATGGGCTATTTAAAGATGAAGGAAGTCAAAGGGGGTCAAGACTCCACCTCAATAAAGAATGTTTTCTGTTTTAAAACAATTAAGTGTTTGCCTGCTTGGCTGACCCCCTCTTCTGTTGAGTCTCCCCTGAGACATTAGCAGAACAATAACTACTCTACCTCACCTTCATTCAGCCCCTGAAGGTACAGAATGACAGCTTACGGAGACAGAAAAATAGAAACCCTTGTTCCGCAACAGTGTCAAAGAGCTTCTGTTTTAACACTGTGGTGGAGTTCAAGGTGATTGTTAGTGGTCATGTTCTTTTTTGATTGTATTACAGTGGAAGCTGCAATTGAAAATAACTGTCAACATTAAGTAGTCCAATAGAAGCCTACCAGAATATAAATTTTAAGACCAAATTTTAAAAGAAAAGTTGATCATTTGAAAGAATAAATCACATCTAACCTCCAGCTCGGTTTATTCCTAGTAATTACTGTATGTATATCTTGTCATCATAAATGGTCTAAGCCAACCAAGCCATCATTGGTAATGATCAGAAGGACGTGTGAGGAGATATATAAGAGAAAACAAATCTACAAAGTAGTGAGAAGTTAAAAAAAAAAAGAACCCTTCTTTGATCAAACTTTTCTGTTCTACAGTAATTCATACTAACCAATAATTTTGCCACATTCCAAGGCAATGACACTGTAAATGACACAGGTTGGATCAATATTTTCATTAGGGAACACCATTCCAGGTTAATGAAAATACATTCAGCCTTTGAATTTAGTCACTCAGATCATTAATTCAAACTAACTGTCCAGAAATAAAACTGTCCCGAAACCGATGTGTGGGTCTGTAAGTTTATTTTAAAAAAACGCATTCGAGTCTGCCTCCACATGAAGCTGTTTATTCGCTACAAGTATCGTAACTTCACCATGACGAGTGCAGAGAGCACCAAGGCCGCTGAGTGGTGTCAATAGTAAGCATTATACAGACGTGTAAAATTACAGATGAAGCATGTGTACAGAAAATAAGCTCTGCCAGTGCAAAGGTTGCTACCCATGGACATAAAGCTTCACTCAAACAGGAGCAAATTTGACTTGCTAACCTGTATTTACCACACCAGGACAGTGTATGTGAAGTGAAGTTAATTGTAATAAAGGAACGAGTCAAACATTAAAATGACAAACTATTAAAACCACATAAATGAGCCACATTACCACTAGTGTGGGTTGTTTATGTGGTTTTAATAGTTATTGGACAATTATTAAGCTCTTCAAAAAAGATAAAGAAATTATATTAGGCTGAAAATAATGCATGCTAAATCTATTTCAGGTATTTCTTAACAATATGAAAACTGTAGAATGTTATGGTTGTACTTTTCCTAGTAAGTAAGGAGTATTTATAACAGTACTGTATTAAGTTGCATCATACTACTTAGTAACAACCTGCATTTCTTGGTTTTCCTTTTTCTCTGAAAGGGTGAAGGTTTCTTTTCAAAATTATTTGATTTCAGATGCACAAAAGCCTCTTGGATCTAAACCAAAAGCTGCATAGACAGGCCTGCATCTGATTCTAAAAAATCCATCTCATACGGGTTTGGAGAAAAATGTTCATGTTTCTGTAATGTCTCAATATTTCAAAGAAAATGGAAATATTTCTGAAACTTCACCCACACTCTATTAGTTATTTATACTCTATACAGACAGACAAACAGACAGAGAGTTTAAATGGGTGGCTGTCAGAAGAAGCACACGCCTATCTTGAGCCCTCGCTGAGTGGAAAATGTATGGGGCTTGTGGTTAGAGTGGCAGACATCAAAACGATAAAAAAAAAAATGCACATTTCTCTCCATGCATTATAGAATTATTTATTCCACCAACATGTTTCACTGGCGGGTGACACACAGTGACAGAAAAAGAGTGGCAGAGAAACAAAAGAGCTGCAGCAGAAATTGTTACACCCATTACCATTTCCTGACATGACTTAAAAGTAGTAGACTGCTGATTTATTATCATGTGAGCCTTACTTTTAAGAAAAACACTTAAAGGCACTCTCTACTGATATGAATCACGATTTAACACATGAATCATTTCTATTATGGTTAAAAGCCATTTAAACTGGTTAAAATGTATCCACTGTTCCACAAACAGATACATATACTAAACTTTTAAGATTTAGATATGAATTTCATCAAAGCCGAGATAAATTTGTTCAGATTGCTTGAAGTCAGTTTTTAGGCAACAACAGGTAAGAATAAATTGTGCTAAGAATGAAATGAACATTTTGAAGTTTCGAACTCTTACTTAGACAAAAAAAAAAAAAAAGTCACATCACCTTAAAAAATTAAGTAGAATGGGATTTGCATATAATGAGATGTATATCTATTCATCTTCCTTTTCATCTTCACTTGTGATATCATTCAGTCTTACCTTGCAGCCTTCACAGGCGTGGACGCCATAGTGAAAGCCTGAGGCTTTGTCCCCACATACGCGGCACTCAATGTTTAGTGCTGCTGTCGACGTTTCGTCCGGGATTTTGGATAGCACGGGACTATCAGAGTACTGTGGAGGTGACTCGGGCTCCAGCTTGATGGAATCTGACAAAGAAACACCATCATGCAGAAGGGAATACAGACAGAAAGCAAGAAAGTTTAAACTTCATCTCTTACATTCGTTTAAAAGTTCAGCACTTGGCTGGTCAATCCTTGTTTCTATAAATGCACATCCTGTCATCTATAATGGTCAATAATAGTTATTCTGCAACACATCTCTTAATGTCAGTCTACATTTCAGTCCACTCTCCTCTTACTGTGTTATACCTGAAGCTTTTTCCACATTAATATGATTCATATCTGATCAACCTGTTACACACAACACACTTACTGAGCATGTCTGGTTGTGTCCTGTAGCTGTGCATGTTCGTGTAGTCCATGTTGATCAGGTGTTCTTCACTCTGTGGCGGACTTAGGTCATAGGCCACAGCAGCGGAAGGGATGGAGGATACAAGTGGGGGAGACAAGGAGGAAGGGATGGAGGAGGAGGAAATTGAGGCGTAGTCAAACGTTGACAAATGTTTCATTTCGAGGGAGTGGGAGCTGTCATCCAGCTCTGGCAGGTCTGCTGTGCTCAGACTGAAGCCAACAGGCCAGGCCAGAAGCTGCTGGGTGTCCACCATGTCTACTGTAAGACAGAAAAATAGAGAATGCAAAGTAATTCAAAATCACTTGCCAACTAAATGTGCCCCTAAATTTAACAATGATTAATGGAAATGGAAGGAATCAGAAAACTTGGAGCAAAAGAAAGAGAATGCAAGGATAATATAATAAAGAAGAAGGGAAGAAAGAAAGATGACAATGAAAATACATGAAGACAAGCCCACGTGCACTGCTGTCCATACTATTAATCATGAAAAATGCCTGCCCAGAAAAATTCTAAACATTTGTGCATGCGCACACGCTCCTATACAAACACTACAAGGAGTACCCAGTGTGCTCCACTTCATTCCTACAGTGTCTGTTATCTAGTAAACAGGGAGCCAGATTGTGTCACAGGGAGTACAAAATGAACTCTGGCATTGAGGAACGTCTCTTCTGCTCAAAACACTGCCTTCCTCTGTTGCTGTTTGGGTGGCTCACTGTGTGATTGCTCAACTACAGGACACAGAAAGCAGGCCAAGGATGCAGGCCGTTTAGCTTGTCCAGGAACAGACTACACCTTCTTAGTTCTTAAGGACTTTGTTGGTGCTAAAAATTGAACATCATATGATCAGGAACCTTTTCAGCTTCTAGGAATTGTCATTTATTGTTGTGTCCTTGTTGCGCTTGCCAACACACAGCAGAAGGAATATATATGGGATTGACTCAAATGTATGGAACATTTCAGCGAGCACAGTGGTTTGGCACACTGATGTGTTTCTAATAGTTGCTAATAGTAACATGGGAACAAAAAAGCTTTGGCTAAAGTGACAAATTATTAGTAGGATCAGTTCATTGTTGGTTTTGAGCTTTTATTGGATTTGTTGACACAGAGAAAACATCTTCCTGAGTAATGTGTGAAATCTCTTGATTTACACTAAAAGGGATACTCAGCTTGTTGTTAATGTAAACAAATTAAAGTTCTTGTGTCATTTCAATTCCTAACGCAGATGGTCAGACATTGGAGGAAAAAAAGACAGCCGAGATGATCAAAGTCCACTTGTTAGAGGTTACTGCAGTCCACATGTACGCAAACCACGTACAAGGCTGTATAAGCATGGCTAAGTTTGTGCAAGGCCGTGATGTAATGCACAAGTTGTGGTGTATATTGTTTTTCGGATGTATTTAATTGGCCTTTCTGAACTGTAGCTCTATAAAATGACTCACTCATTTGAAGCAGATTTAATTTATGGCATATTGACATGGGTTGAAGTTCATTCCCTGACAATTATTAAACACCTTAAAAATTCATCGTTGTTTATCAAAATCTAGAGCATTATTTTTTCAGAATGGTGTAGTTGTAAATCTAAGCTTTGGCCACAAATATAATGACATGCAAATTCGTCCCTGCCTCTGTGCTGCAGCTCAGTGTCACCTACTCACTTTAATATCAAGTAAACAATGTTAAAATAACTCAACACTAGTTGATGGCAGGTTAAAAATTGCCACAACACAGACATACATCTTTAAAGTTTAAACTGTTTCTGAAGAAGTATGAGCTGCACAAGGTCCCCTCCCGAGTCATGGTATCAGAATGCTTGTGTATTTAATTTAAAAGAAAAGCAATAGTGATAGATACAATTGGACTTTTCCTTGACTATTTTATCAAACAATCTTCAGCGTGTTTCTAATGTTGGATCAACCTTGTTGCCCCACCCTGCAAGTTGATGGGATGGGTTCTTTAGGTATGTTACGCTTGAAACTCTGGTTGTTTGAACACATGCTTTTTAAGCTGTCATTGGTAAAGTTCCAAGTCAGCTTGGAAATAAAGACAGGGAGTATTTCTCTGAAAACCATGACCACAGGAGGGGAAACTAATTGTTACCATAATTTGCAACCGAGGGCTAATCAAAGTCAGCAGCTAGTTTGTAGTTACAAAGAGACACAAGGGGTACATCCCAATGTGTGACGCCATGTGCTAAGTGTCCTCCTCAATCATGCTGGTTACCACGATTGCTGCAGAATCACTAATCCACTGTTAACCAAAATCATTTTACACTGCAATGACTTAATATGGATGTTGTTGTTTTTCTTTACTAAACTATATGAAACTGTATGAATTAATGTAACTCACAGTTAAAGTATATCAGTAGAATTGAGCTGGGGGGCACAGTGGACCAGGCCTGCACCCCGAGGCCCTTCCATAACACTGACACTGTTCTGGCTTTATTTTAAAATGTCCAACAGTGCAGCAAAACTAAGGAGGTTTTTGTATTAAAAAAACATGGAAGCAGCACAAAGGCTAATGTTGATGCCTTAAAACAAGGCTTCCTCAACTAGGAAATGGCACCACAGCAACTATGTCCATCTTTTACATACAGTCTGTGAGCACTAATACTGTATACTTGTGCACAACAGGGGAAATTTTTTTCAGTCTTTTTATTTATATCAGCACAATAAACCGTGTATGTTTCCTACACCCGTAACAGAAATTCTGACCTTGATTTAAACTAAAGGGATTGTAAAAAAAAAACAAAAAAAAACCTAGAGGACTGCGGGCAGTTTATAAATAATCAATAGAGGAAAAAGGTCAATGAACTGAACCACATGAGCTTCCAAACGACCTTTCACAATCACCACCAAATCTCAAAATAAACCTCCGCTAATCAACCTTTACTGCCTGATTTGGAAAAAAAAATTAACGTAACAAAAGAATGCAATGAACGATGCAACAGGACAAAGTTAAAATAGCAATGCTCAGGTGGCACAGTAGCACCAGGTATAAAAATGGCTTGAAATGGCTCCAAATCACTTGGCAAAACATCCCTGTGGAACAAACATCCTCCTCTCTCAACTGCATATTGTTTCCTTTTTACTTGTTTTGGAATGTGGTGGTGAAAATCAATAGGGGGTCCACTTAAAATTCACATCAACTGCCACATTGTTTCACGGTGAGTGAGAGAAAGAGTGCGCGTGTCCACATACTGTAACTTCCACTGCCCTGGAAGCTGGTGACTATTAATAAACAGGGAAACCTGGTTATTTTTCCATATGCTGGCCAGTTGCCAGCTGATCTAAAGCTAAAATAGCATTGGAGCAACTTACGCTCTCGTTGGCATGAAGTCATCAGGACACAGAAAATTAGCAGGAGAGTGAGTTCTGACAAAGGGTAGGAGAGATAAAGTGGGGGGAGGTGGTAGAGATTGAGTTCCCAGACCACCAAAAGAAATCGAACGGGACCCCTGAGACTAAGAAACTCTTATCTTAGGAAATCATGTTCCGTACTCAACACCACATGGGAAGAAAAAAGGAAGGAGGCTGCAGTGTGGCAGTTTAACCAAGGTGCTTAAATCATGTTGTAATCAAAGGTGCAAAGTTTTTTTTTACTCTAGCTTCTCTCCTGAGTGTATTCTTGGAAACTCTATAGCACGAAACCAACTGAATTAACAAGATTTTATCTGAGTGGTTTGTAGGAAAGCAGCCTGTCAAAGTTTATAAAAGGTGACGGATGACTAGTATGGGACATTGAGTATGCTTGATGTTTCAAAAGGTGTTTGCATGTAAGCACGTGTGGGACAGTTGTTTCTTGCCAGTTCTCAAATTTCCACATGTCACAACTTGATTTCCACGTAAGAGTACAGTGTGTAGGAGTACTTTCTTTTGGCTATTGCCTCAGTCACGACCTAATAACAAAGGCCCAACGGCAATCTGGCAGGCAGGTCTGGCAAGCTGCTGTACCTGTGCGAGCCAGACAGTATGTGTGGGAGCAAACACAGAGTGAGGCGCATCAGCATTTTCTGTGAAATGTACTCATATGAATAGGCACAAGAAGTGTCCAATTACTTACAGAAGAGGAATTATTATTATATCAAACTGCAAGGCCAAAATGTTACTTTAAGAGTGAGTGTGATGTTGTTTTCGCAGCCTGGAAACAGCAGCTTTGGAAAAAGAGGGAAAACATGGGGTCAGACTGAGAGATGTGAAATCTTTCCTTCGGGGACTGAATTGCAAAACAAATGTAATGCTTTTTAATGTTCATATTTCTTCACAGCAGCAATAATTTGGTCCAAAACAGACTGAAGAAAATGCAGGGTATCAGATTACTTCACAGAAAGTAGTTGAAGTCCTGTTTGTAGCTTTGAATGTTTTTTAAGCTCAAATGAATGAGCCTTTACTTACCTTTTATACCACAACAAGGAAAGTGCAACAAAAAAACCCCTAAAAGATGCAAAACCCTTAGAAGAAGAAAAACCCTACAGTCAGAAATGATCCAGTATCATAATTCTCCTTCTTCTTGAGTGTTTAACAGCACTCAAGCAAGAGCCACTTAACAGTCAGGCAAGGGTAAAGAGGAGTTAAAGACACAAGCGACAACGCAGAAGCCAGTCTCGTATACTTAGTAAAGGGAGAACCTGCCCGGCAACATTCAAGGCATTAGCACTCTTATCTTCTCTGTTTGAATAAAAACTATTCACCTTGTCTGAGGGCGAGGGCTATACCACACATATCAAACCAGGCGATCTCTCATTCAATGCTTTTGGCTGGAAAAATATTTGTTTTCTACATATAAACTTTAAAAACATCTAATTCTTGTAAAGGAAAACAAGCTTTTAAAAAAAATACAATTAGGTTTTTATTCATATATTACAAGTAAGTGAAGAAAACTGTAACCAGATAAATGTAGGCATACACCCCGATGCAGAGCTGCATATTTACTAAATACAGCTCAATTTAGCCATCCAACAGTTTTCTAGCTGTTGCCTTTATAAGATCCTGAAGATAAAGTGACATGTGACTGCTATTCAAGAAAGGAAATTTATAAATTTTGACAGGTTTTTGTCCCACAAATCACTCAGATAAAATCATGTTTCCCTCTAGAAGAGGGAGTGTTTCTTTCTTCTTTTTTTTTTTGCACAGTAAGCTATTAATTGTACCAGTTTTCTGTGTACATGAATGCGTTTAAGTGCAACAGAGAGACAGAGAGAGTTAGAGCAGAGAGTTCTGTGACTTCCTGACCTCTTCATGTAAAACAGTATGTGGTTCACTGTCAGTGACTAAAACAAAGATATGCCCGCCTGCACGTCTGCACAGTCCCCGCAAATTCTTTGAAAAGTTTAGGGTGCTTTATTTTTGCCTAGTTACTCCTGCATAAGGAAGCTGTGGGACACTGGAAAAAGCATGCATTGTAAAAATGTTGTGGTTTATTTGACTAAGCAACCTAGATTACAAAATGAGATCAGGAGATACACTTAAAAAAACAACAACAGCAAATTATAAAAGGCTGAAAGTAGTTCAAATGCAAAAAAGAAAAAAATGAAGACAAAAAAGCATCATGCTTTACACTGTTCTTTTTTTTTTTTTTTAGACTCTGGTGGTGTGAAGCCACAATGGACAGAATTACCTGAACAGGGCCTTCCCCCTCTGCACCTGAATGATCAAACAGGAGAGTGATGGAAAACCATGTGCACCTAAAGTGTCAGTCAGAGGTCTGGACTGCCCTCTCAGTAGAATCGAGAGTCTCTTCTTGTCTGAAAACCCACATACTTGGGTGGTACTGAATTTACTCACTAAAAATCTTCAAAGTTTTGACACAGTGGGAGGTTAGAAACCACAAGTTTTGTCTGGTTGGCACAGTTCTGAGTAAAACAGCATCCAGACAACCTTTCTCTGATTTCAATTTGATTTTTTGTCTCTCTCTCTCTCTCTCTCTCTCTCTCTCTCTCTCTCTCTCTCTCTTTTTCAACTTCAAAAGCTAGGAAAATTGAGTACTGATAACACTGAGTCAACCTGAGGTCAGATTAGGTTGAAGGCAGCAAACTGTGCCCCCCACTTTGTTTTGAAACTTTGACAGTTTTCTGTATATTAAAAAAAGTAATATATATGGGTAATAAACATTGTAGAAAGTGTTCTTTAATCCTAAAATATCAGAACTACTACTAATTGCAGTTTAAACCCTTTTCTTTATACAAAAGGATTCCTGCATTAACAGGAGAAACACATTAGAACACAAAGTCTCCTGTGTCCTAGTTACATTATGATTTTTTTATCAGATTTGGCGCTTTCACCGAAAAAAGAAAGAAAGAAAGAAAAAAAATCCCTCTTTGAACTGCAGATTTTTGAGTTCAGTTGTACGACCAAATATCACAATAATCTTGCATACACACCAAAGCATACTCATAAAGTGATAAACTGTGAAGGCAAATCAAATGAAATTGGATGACCTCCAGTATCTCAAAGATAAGTGATGGCTCTCAGACAACTGACTGGATGCCACGATTAAATTTACAATTTAACTGCAGCTTCCTGATCATAATTGGTCTTTGTACTTATTGTAGCTATCCAAAGCAGTTCATGTTGAAACAACAAAAAGAACTGAATGACAGCAACACACACACACACACACACACACACACACACACACACACACACACACACACACACACACACACACACACACACGGTGCAGCACAGTCCACTCACCCTGCGTCTCCTGTTTTAGTTCAGTGTTCAGTGTCCGCTCACTGACCACCAAGTGACAGTGGCAGTGACAGGAGAAGAGACTAGTGTGTGTGTGTGTGTGTGTGTGTGTGTGTGTGTGTGTGGTCATGTTTTTCCTCAGGAAGTGATGACCAATAGAAAGGGAACTACACACACACATTTTCTCCCTCTGACAGAGTCTGGGCTCAGCAGAAGTTCAGACAGCAAACTATCATGTGGTCTGTGTGTGTGTATGTGTGTGTCTGTGTATGTGTCTGCGTGTGGGTTTATATATGTAGATACCTCTTTCATTTTCAATATTTCTATGTGCACATATCACTGCTGTGTTATGCAGTATATACTTGTGTATGTGCAGCCATGTGCTTCAGGTTGTTTTCTTGTATACAGGTTTTCTTCTAGTTTCATGTGTCTAAGTGTGTGTGTGTGTGTGTGTGTGTGTGTGCGTGTGTGCGCACGCGCGTGCATGTGAGGTGGTAGACATCAGATGCAGATGATTTCCTGTTGCTACACACTAACAGGCAAGCTCATCATGCCTTTTTGGTTGCACTTCTCTCCCTCCGCTCAGTCACTCAGTGTTGGTGTGACCATGGTGACGCACTCTCTACTTCTCCTCCTCATGCAATTTCTAACCCCAAAAGAACATTAACATTAACAAAATAGTTCCCTGATTTGATTTGATCACTCAGTGCTTTGTTATTGAGATTTTTAGTTAACAGATTTCAGCAGTGTAGCCAACGCCTCAATTTGATCTTTCTTCCAAGTCAAATATAACAGATGTTGTATAGTGCAATCTGTGTATAGAGAAATATAAAACAGGACATTAGTTTTCTTACATGATACCAAATCTGTCTGATTTGCAAACAGATTCTGTTTGTTTTATGTTTACCTGTTGTACGTTTCAATTATATTTTGAAGAGGTAATGGAAATTTTTGTCTCTCGTTATGAAGTCAGACAAATTCTGCTAAACAGAAGCTCCAAGGCCAAATAAAAGAGAAGTGGTTTCTTCTTTCAGCTTCCATCTGCAATTGTACAAAAATTACCTGACTGCACAGGAAATCACAAATGATAACCTGGAAAATTTATCCTGAAAAGGTATTTACACCAAAAATGAAACACAAGATAGACACTGAAAAATCCAGATTGTGTGTGTGTGTGTGTGTGTGTGTGTGTGTGTATATATATATATTTGAGGTGGGCGTTTCAAGGCCATTTAAAACATTTGAATTCAAATCTTTTAATTCGAACTCATACAACTCATACTCTACAAGGTTGCTGCCCACACAATCACAGATATGCCACCATGATTAACAATTTGAACAAGATAGAGAACTGTAGTTCTGACAGCACAAACCTCAGGTATAAGTTGAAACTGTCTCTGAAAAACCTCAGGTGTGTGTGTGTGTGTGTGTGGGGGGGGGGGTTGTTAAAAATGACTCAGTGATCATATCAAACAGATGTTTTTCCATTCATCACGATTCTAGGTTTTGTGTTTTTGTACCTCGCCTTATGCACATTTCTGTATATATTGTATGTGCTGAAACTCATTGTTTTTTTTAACCATAATATGATACAGAATCTAACAGCAAACACAAAGCCGTCTGAATAGTTACACCACTCTGCGCCAAAAACTGTTTTTTGTCAAGTTAATGCGCACCTGCATTTTTTTTGTAAACACAGGTGTGTTTTTATGTACGAAATCAAACACTGAAACACGTTGCTATTCATTGTGAATTTAATGTGTGACCTCTCTTTGCAGTCATGTTGTACGGAGATGTACTGACTAATAATACACAGCTACCATAAAGTCGGAAATTTATAAAGGTTTAACTTTGTGTGTATGCGTTCAGATTCAGCTTGGAAGACAGCAAATGTCACGGTGGAAGAATATCTAATTGCTGTCACAAAATAAACAGTGGGAGGAAATGATCTTCTGTACCTACGTATTAGAACGCAGTGTAGCAAATATGTCGGAGCAACTGTCCCGTTGGAGCAGAACATGTAAATTAGCTACTTCACATCTGCATATGTGAAAGCGAAAGTGGCATAAGAGTTAATTTCTGTGTTCATTCGGAGTGTTTACACTGAAAAATGCATAATTTTTCTTGCATTTTTTCTGATAGCTCTGTAACCATTCTGCGGCAGTATTATGTATCTAGCACAAATGTGGCATTAGATCAGTGAGAATGGGGTAGAGATATATACTAGCTCGCAAACTAGTGATGAAGTATGAAGACTGCGAAAACCATACAAGAATGAATAGTCAGTACGTAGATCAATGTTATAGCTGGGTACAACATGAACCTAAATGACCAGTTTGGTATTTCAGAAAAGGTTATTTTTGACTGAAATTATTAAAGAAGAGCTAGAGCAAAAAACTGTATGTTGAGTAATAAATGTGGACCCAAAGATGCAGACTTAAAGACTGAGTGAATACCCCCCCAAAACAAACAAACAAACAAACAAAACAAAGCAAACAAACAAAAAAACTTAATTCTGGTAATGTAGAAAGTTCAAAAGTCAAATGAGAAACACTGGGGGGGGACACTGGGGGGAATCAAGTGACGTGGACACAAGAAGGTGACAAGACACAGCTGAAACTAATTAAATGAGACAAAGAAGTAAAACTCAACACAAGGCACAAGAGACAAAGGATACCAAAATAAAACAGGAAGCAATCAAAACACCAAGACAATGACAGTAATATGCAAACTTGACACAGAAGGGAAGGCTAAGAAAAATAAGGAAACCTTATACAAAAGAGTTAAAATATTAACTCAGACTAAAGACAATGATCAAGAATAAACAAACTAAAAACTCAACGGAGAATCAAATATTAAAGAAGAATTTAAAAGTCCAAAACTGAAAAATTCAGTCCAAAACCAGTAACCAGGACAGATCCAGCAGAAAGTTAGCATGAAAACAGGAAATGGAGAAGCTGTGAGACTGTCCATGCCTAAAAATAAAATCACCTACTACTATCTCTAATACTCACTAAATCAAGTGTTGTGTCATTAGTTGGAGAAAAGTAAAACAGCAACAAAGTGACTGTTTCACCAAAAAATACTCATAATGAGTACTCCTATTTCACTGAACCTAGTTTCCAGTAAGAGTGTGAAAAAAACCAAATATTTTAGCTCAAATGACTATATGATTTTGAAAAAGTCTATATCTATATCTATCTATATACAGACACACTGATGTTCATCATATGTTCTACATTGCTTTGAATAACAGCGTACTTGGGACATTAAGAGACTGTTGTAATGCAGGATGACACCCTCGATTGTAATGAAACATAGTGAGACGCACAAGGACACGTGCACAAAATGTTGCATTTATTTGTTGCTTCTATGTTGCAAGACAAATAAGATATGGGTAAGGATATACAAAAATACCAGCAAGCATTTCGAAACTGAACTGGCTGACTGCTCATACTAGACATCGCCTTGGCTGAAAAAAAAAATCGTTGCAAAAGTCAAAGTTCTGTCAATGTCTGCAGTGTTTCCTCGCCATCTGCTCCAAATCCTTCCAGAACGTCACCTGGATGCCCTTCTTGGATTTTCTTGCAAGGAGAAGTTTGCATGAAAAAACTGTTTTACATTTGACTTTTAACAAAGAAGGTGCAGCAAAACAAACAAGAAGTTCTCACTTGCTGAAAGATGAAGAACTTTATGAGTGAGACTTAAACTCACAAACTCTTGCTCTGGAGGACATTTTCTATCCTATTGAACCCACCTAAATAAACCACACTACTGGATTATATTGCTGGTATCTGAAAGCAGAGAGGCAGACCGCTCAAAGAAATTTTCTATGTGGAGTAAATGTTGTGCGGGATTTCATAACCAAATAAGCTGTCAATCAGATATTGGCAATTAAAAAAACATAAAAAAAGGCACGTTCACTTGCCACACCATTTATCACAATAATATCATCAAAGTGGTGGTGACACAGTGGTGCAGTGGTTAGTACTGGCATGCCACAGTAAGAACATTCTTGGTTCTAATCTCTTGGTTGACTTAGGCCTTTCTGTGTGTAGTCTGCATGTTCTCCTTGTACCTGCATGGATTTTCTCTCAAAGACAGTCTATCTCTCTGTGTTAGCCCTGCAAGGGACTGGCAACCTGTCCAGGGTATATCCTCCCAATGTCAGCTGGCATAGGCACAATGACCCCGAGTTGGATGGAAGATTGATATTTCTTGCTTTGTAAGAGAGGGTCTTACAGGACCACTAATGTAAATAGACACAAAGTCAACATCTGTCCATGTACGGTTCAGCTTTTCCAAGCGATAACAACGCTGTTTCACATACGTATGCTGGTTTGTAGGCTAAGCATACAGTAAATGAAAGAGCTAGACAAAGAGGGAGAGAGTACCTGCTTTTTTTTTAAAGTTTATAATGCATTTCACGTATGTGTGTAATCTACGGATTCTTTTCTTAGTGTCACAAGTTTTCACAATAATTTGAGGACATGAACTTTCACCCAGTTCCCTTTAAATAGTTATGAGTTAATAGCTGATGAGTCCCTTGAGCCATGAGCCAGATCCTCCACAGTGGATAAGGGAGAGGACTGGTGGCATGCTGTCGAGGCCTCACACACGCACACACACACACACGCTCACACATCCACTTGCAAATACTACCTGTGTGAGCAACAGTGTTGCGCTGCAAAAATGTATGTGGGTACATGTGTGAACAGCGTAAAAGGAGCACAGTCCAGGGCACTCCTTTCATTTACAACAAGAGAACAAAGTCAAACTTTACCTATCTTTGTTGCACTCTGGAGGCACATGTGTTTCAGATATCTTGCACTGAAAACATGGAATGGGTCAAAAATAAGGATTGAGCAAGAGCAAGAATAATGAGAGCAACATAAAAACAAAGACAGTGAGATCACTGCTTCCTTCTGCGATACATTTGCCATATATGATGATCCCATAGGTTAATCATCACGCTGCATGCTTATGATCACGGCTGTGAAAGTCGTGTGAGAATACACACCAGCAATGATTTATTGTTAAACTTACGTGTTGACAGACACAGGGAGTGAGTTCACAGCAATATAGGAATAGGAATCGAAATAGGAAAGGGGAGAGGTGCAATGTGGGAAGGGTCATGACCTGTTCCTCGAAGCGGAGAGGAAAAGACGGGAGTATGCTCCCGTCAACTGCACTTAGCTGGACAATAACAAAGCGACGCATGACGTGAATCTCATTCAAAGAACGTACTGTAAATATGTGTGCCAGGAAAGGTGTATGCAGAAAAAAAAAAACATCTCAAATTTTCTGTGAGGTTTTAAAGGACGTATAAGAAGAAGGTCAGGGGTGGCTCAGGAAGCACCTGCTCTCTGCCACTCTGAGTGTTGTTCAGTCAGCTTTAACTATATCATTGTGGAGTGGAAGCTGTTTTCAAAACTGCGAAAGTGCAAGGACTGGATGAAACTGTCATCTGAGACACTGCAATCATTAGCATGCTGTTAGCAACCTAATAATGTAATGTAATAAGTAATATGTGTGATACCTGGTCCTGATTAAGTTAAGTTAATATAAGTTTTAGCTATTAGGCAGCTGAGTACAGCTAAAAAAAAATGTATCTGCAAGCGATGGCTTTTACTGATGACCTGTCTGAGGCACACCCCAACTCTCGCCCTATGATAGCTGAGATAGACTCTAGTCCCCATCACAGTTTGACAAGAGCTTACCCAGTAGTGAAAATATTCACAGTGATTAATGACACATTTATTTGCCATTGTTCCTAACCAGTTCTAAGTGGAAAGTTTTTCACCTCTTCTTGCAGAGGTGAAAAACTTTCCATAAAGAAGGGAGATGCTCACAGTTCCTGTTTTTTTTTTTTTAGATCATTTGGCATTCTGCAATGATTAGCCAATTTTAAATTGAGGGGGTGGATTGCAGAAATCAGATCATTCAGAGAAGGATCTGAACTGGATATGGCATTAAGCAATGCCATATTCAGTAAACCCAAGAAGCACCCGGTGTATATCAAGTATGAGTCAGTCTCAAGTTCCCACTAGAGACCAAGATTTTGACCTGATGAGATGCTTCTTGCTCCCACATCTTTCTAAAAGGGAAATTAGGACAGAGGTTGCTAGATATCCCTATAGTCTGTTGAATAATTTCTGTGTTAAAGTGCATTGGCAAAAAATTCCTGCTTGTTTGTGTATCACAGTATATGTGTGTAACTGTGTGACTGGACATGCATGTTTTGTGTCTTTGGGACAGAATACTGTGTGTCTCAGACTCCCACAAGGCCTCAGGATCTCCAGGTTCAATTTGTTCCAGTTGTTTTGAAGTAATTAATTTAACTTTTTTAAACATTTTCCTGACAGGATGCAGAGTTAAATCCAAGGATAGATCCTCTCCCTACGTAGCTCTAGGTCATCAGCTATAGGAAAGCTACATGTAAATGATAGCTGTGTAACACAATGTAATGCATTATTCTACTGAAGTCAGTGTTGTTTTGTTACATAATTTCTTCAGTTAACTTTCAGTTTGAACATTTTCACAGTAATGTTATGTTTCCCATTTCTGTAACACTTTTTAATACTGCCCATGACAAAAGGTGTGATTCCCCCAGAATTTAAATGGAATTTTCTTATTTTACCTGAAATTAACATGTATTTCAATTACCTGGCAGTACATCCGCTAGAATAAGTAGTATCAAACAGCACTTTGTCACTCTCCTGATTATTTCTCCCCTTTTTTCAGGAACATTGTCAGTGTTTGATAATACTAAGTGAGTTGTGATAATATGCTAATGCTAGTTTGACTATCAAAAGAACATGCATGTAAGTTGGAGATAATATTTTGCAAAAGGCGTTTGTGTGAGCAAAATCCTACTTGTTAGCTAAGTCAGGACTACAGCTGTACCAAGTTCTGCCGCTACTCCATGGACTCACTTGTGTATACATGTAAATGTATTTTATAAGGCCATCTGTAAACTGCCTATATGTTTAAATCATTTCATTCAAGTAAAAGTTCTCAGTGAGGACTTTGTGTCTCCTTTGTTGCAAAATACCTGAAGTGAAGCACTACTTGCAATTTAATCCTTTTTTCTTCCATGTAAAAACTTGAAGTATTACCCCCTTATTCTAGCAGATTTACTGCTAAGTATCTGTAGGTTAATGTGGAAATTCCATTGCATTTTAGGGAAATTACACCTTTAGCCGTGGGTCGTATTATAAATTTTGGTCGACCAAAAACAAAACACCCATCTGCCTCAGTCTCACATTGCAATTTCTGGTGTCTGACCATGACTACTTTTGGGTGGAGATGCAGCATTTCTGTACATTTTGGTCATACTATGCTGCAGAGATGCAGACTATCTGGGGTATGCTCTTTGGCTAATGACTTGTGATTGAAAGTCATTAGGCAATGAGAGTGTGGTTTCACAGTCAGAATCCTCTCTCATTGCATCCGGTTTCAAAACACCAAGATGGCAGCAATGGTTATCTCAAGTCTTCAAAAGGGGACTTCACAAATCAGCAGGTGATGTCACGGTAGCTACATCCAGCTTGATTATGATCAAAGCTGAACCAGGAAGTTACTCCAAAGTTTGGGAAGTCTGGGTAAAATTGTACTCTGTGTCTTTTCACCACTAAATAACTTTAGCTGCTGGGTTTGTCAAAAGGCTGTATGATTGTCAAAATGCATCCATTAACTGGTTAGTTAACTGTACGATGCATGTCCAAGTTAAAAAAAAAAACAAACCCAAAAGACTAAACATTATGTTCCAGATATATCTACGCTAATAATCAGTAGATTGAGCCATAACAATAGGCTCCAGCCACCACCCTTCACCCTCCCTTACCCCACAGCCTTAACCATGAATTGGACACGGAGAAGAAAATGGATGTATGGATGGTTAGACAGGTCAACAGACAGGTCGAAGGAACCCTGATAAAAAGCGATTCTTCAGGTTCACAATTCACAGTTGAGGCAGCAATGCTAAGTGGCCAACAGCGGAGAAACACCTGAGAAACATCACGTTTGCAATTAAAACATGTTCCCTTCCCATGCAAACACAGAGGTATTTAGGACAGCGTGTGACGAGATGAGTCACGTCTCAGGTAGCAGGTGTTGTTGTGATTTAGGAATCATTGTGAGAGTGAAAATATGATCAGGTGCTGAGGCTGCAAAAAATTTATTTTTCAAAAGGTTATGTAGACTTGCATTATTAAAAAAAAACCCCACGCCTAACACATCCAGCATGCTAAACTTCTGATTGTATCTTTTGAGTCAATGTAAGAAATGCTAAAATGTTAAGTATAGGGAAGTTTCTGCATTTCCCAAATATACAGTAGATTTCTGCTCTAAAGATACAATAATGCAAAAATTAGGTCCTGCAAATGGTGGGGTAAAAATTGAGTAAATTATAATCCTCACTGATAAAAATAAAATTAGTACATAAATCTGTGATGCATTTTACAGTAAAGGTAGGGAAGGGGGATGGGGGGGTTAACAAAAGGGAAATCCAGACATAAAAGATTAACTAGTAGAGCTGAATTTTCCATTAAATAATCAGCTTGAGTCCCATATTTCAGTTGATGTCAACAGAATACTGCAGCCAAAATGTTGCTTTAAGTATACAGTAAATGATGAAATGATTGGCCTTGGAGTTAATAATTATACCCAATTCAAAAAACAAATACATGACCTTAAGGCTAAACTGCGTCAAATACGCATGTCATCAGATAAAACTAAATCAAACATGGGCTTTTGAAAAACATAGTGAGAAAAAGTTATTCTGATATACTGTAAATAAGTGAGTGCCTGAGGTGTAGAAACAAAAGTGGTAAATTATCTGTGGGCTGAATAGGAGCGTGCCATTCTCTTTCATCTGGATTTTATGCAGACACAAATGTGCAGACTGCCTTTCTTCCTTTCATGCAGTGATTATGCTTGGCTCTTAATGAGGTTTTGCACCATTTTAAAACCACTGCATAGAGGACTGGTACATTTCTCATCACAGATATAAAATTAACACAGATTTTCAAGAACCAAAGCAATTCTCTGTGCGGAGGTGTTTTTAAGAAGCTGAACTTTGTGACTTTGTGCATAAGCATGTCATCTACAGAAAGTTAAACAAGACTTTCAGCACGTGTGATGGACAACAAAAACATAGCATGGTATCTTGGGGCACTCCTTTCATTTATGGCGACTAAGCAAAGTCCACATCTATATCAGTCATTCTCACGCACACACACACACACACACACACACACGCATGCATACACCTACCTAACTTTAGGAATTATATAACTTGACAGGCAACAGTGCACTGATTGATGTATCAACACACTCAGTTGGGTAGTCAGATTTTAAGCAGCTTATGCAGAGATTGCAGGACAATTTTACCAACAATATGGGATCTGTTTGCGTACCAGACACAATGACACAAAAGATTCAAAGAGCTGTCAAAAAGTCTTTGTCAAACCAAGTTTTGCCAAACTTACATGACAACAACACAAATCACTTCAGCAAAATGTTGTATAGCCAGTAAAAGGATATTATGGCATGAATCCAGATGTTGGTCGGAAAAACGTCTTTTGACAACTTCTCTTCTCTCTTCTCAACCACAAATTTATCATGGGTTCTCTGACTTTTAAATAGCCGTATTATATCAAGGGTGACATTGGATGGCCATATAATCAGTGAGATCGCTCTGATAAATGTACATTAATTCATGGCATCAATTTGAGTAGGAATGTTGCTGTTACTTGAGATAACTCTTATAAACCTATGACTACAACGTTTAAATACTTTTCCTGTTTTGCTTACACACACACACACACACACACACACACACACTATATATATATATATATATATATATATATATATATATATATATATATATATATACAGTCTCTGAGGTAAGTAAGCCTAAACACAGGCAAAATGTATGTATTGTCCCTTTAATCATAAATAGCAAAATAAGTTTTGAAATAAAATTTAAGATTTCCAAGATATAATGAAAAAAAGGTGATTATTCTTGCTATAAAATATCTCTGAATGTTTTTTCCAGCATCTTTGCTGTGGTATTAGACGACTGGCATGAAGATCATGCAAAGCGATGAGGAAATCAGCTGGATTTGTGACACTCTTAAGTTTTACACAAGTTTCTTTTCCATTTGTCATTACTATATCTTAAAAGCATACAAAGAAGACATTGAACAGTTCACATCATCTATCACTGAGCGTGCAGCAAACCTCGAAAAGAATTCCGCGTTCAGCCCCGAGCTCAGGTCCACAATATTGCTGAGTCACTACCATTATTTTCCTGTCAATTCCAAGAACACAGAGCTGCCTGAAGCTTATGTAATATCCACAAATTCTAGGTATGACACAAAAGGTGAAGACTTCTGGGAAATACATTTAATATATTGTACAGGCTACATAAAAAAAGTCACTTTGACTCAGATAAATGTTGATGGAGTTAATCTAGAAATGTTCTCAGCATTACAAACAGAGAAGCCAACTATTCCTTGTACTCACCTGAGAAGCTGTGGTCAGTTTGATGGGTAAAACCTCTGCTTGGTGTTTGCATGTCAAGATCACACTCACACTATGGTCCACAGACACACTATGGCCCAACACCTGACTGTGTGTCAGTTGTCAGTCCTGTGGCCGCCCCCCTCCCCCCTCCCCCTGTCATTACCACCCCCAAACTGTATGCCCTTGCCATCCTCTCACTACCTGTGGTGTCCATCTTATCGAGACAGTACACCGGCCTTGTTATGCTTACTAAAACAATAACAGAACTGGACACACGTGGGCAATTCAACAAGTCTCCAGCTTGAATCTCTCTGTTTAAACCACTTTTGAATCACATGACCATAAACAGATTTTTGTTTATTTATTTAGTTTTTCAGGTTCGGAAACGTGCGTGAATATTTAATATCAGAGAAGACTGTATTAGTGCAGCATTAACCCAGTCTTAATTAATTGAAACAACTTTTTTTTTTTTAATTACGGTGTTTTCCCGTATTTTCTCACCAAGCCCAGCAACCGCAACACTCACAGCGCAGCAGACTCCGAGCCGACCGGAAGGTGACTGACCTGATCCGTGCGTTGAAGCGCAGAGGAGACAGCACACTCTCTGTTTCTGAAGTCAGATGGTTCTTTTTTTTTTTTTCCGGTGGTGTTAAAATGCTTGGCAGTCTTGATAAAAACCGTGGCGTCCGCACCGTGCGCACAGGAGCGCGGCGTCAAAGAGCTCCGGTGTGTTTGCTGTGCGTTTTCTGCTCAAGCAGCAGCCGCTGCTGCTGTGATCGTGTCTGCCTGCCTCTCTCTCCTCCCTCCTCTCAGCACAACCGATCGGGATCTTGAGGACACAGACAGAGGCGTCAGATTACCCATTGTAGTGGATTTTCTCAGTTGTTTGCCCCATATGGGAGAGACAGGTAATGTAAAATTCAGACCTAAATGTGTTTTTGCTTCTTAGGTGTTTAGCCCTGTGGAACAAGCAACTTAAAGGAACAGTTCCACATTTTCAGCAAAGCACATATTCACGTTCTTGTAAAACCTGCAGGTCGCTAAGATAGTTAAATATAATGGTTGATATCTTTGACAATAGCCAAGATTGCACAAGATTGCAACTGAAGCTGAGTTGGAGGCTCACCTTCAATTTGCATTACAGTAAAATTTAAGCTGAGCCTCCAACTCAGTGGGTTACCTTAAAGACTATAAAAGAAAACAAAATCAGCTTTTGGTGGTGTTAAAAACTACTACTACTACTAATAATAATAATAAAACACTTACCAGCCGTCAAAAGCTCTCTAGTCAAGATGCACCAATAATCAATTGTATTCTTATGACATTTGCCTTCTATGTGCCACGCTTCCTTTGCCGGATACTGTGTATGGAACAAGTGAGTCTGTATAAGTATTGCTACCCACCAAGAACTAGTTCGACTTTAAGCGGCTATGCAGATTAAGCACAGTCGCTTGGCTACACAGATTAAGCAAACAAGGTAAAATGTGTATAATATTTGAATTTGAATTTATTTATTTGGTAGGGACAATGCACATTAATAGACAATATGTAAATGTGCCAGAATTAGCCAAAGGCTAATTTGGTAAGTTTGATCAGTGTTGCAGTAGTTGGGCAATGCCTGCAGTACTAGCTTTTCTACTAAGTCAGCCTACTGAACATGACATATCGCCTATTCAATACAATAATTGCCTGAAAAATAACATATTACTCGATTAAAGAAATGCTATCAGTTACATATAGCACACAGTGAGAACATCTTTGATTAAATTAGAATGTTATAGATTAACCTTTTTTTTTATTTTTATTGGATCACTAATACTGATACATTCACGTGTAAGCACGGGTTTATTGATGTAGTTTTAAGGTGGGGCTCATTTTACTTTCAAAACCGGTTGGTAGCTTAATCCAAAACAATGCAGCATCTTTTCTATACTGATTTGTTTTCAAAAAAAAAAATCTGAAAACTAACTTGTAACTTCATCTTCAGTGGAGCAGAGGAAATACTCAAGTAGTTAGTACTTGAAAAATTGTAAAGAAAATTAAAAAATAAGTAAAAATAAATGTAATATATTGTTACCCAACTAATTTTACTGTCTAGGAGAGAGTGAATGAGTTCATTCTCAAGAATGCTGAATTGTTCCTTTAATACATCCTCACTTGACAGTAAGTGGCTGCTTGTTTTGTTGCTTGCTATAGGGTTCCCCCCCTCTTAGTCAGTTAGTTTACAGATGATGAGTATTAGGGGTGATTACAGTCACATTTCTGACATCACAGACTTTGGTCTCAAAAGACAGGACTGAATTTACCTGCTGGAAGACACGAGAATGATCATTCTGCAATTAAGTCATCTAGTTAACTAGGAAATCCTGCCAGTGTTGTTTAGCAGATAACAGCCTGTCGATGCTCTCAAGTGTTTACTGAAGTTGAAATTGTACTCTGCTGTATCACTTAGTTCATGAAACGTGATCCGGACAGTCAGCTAGTCTATTGAGACTCAGCTTAGTGCAAAAACAGGTGCAATGAATAGAAAGTTTGCCGGTGTGCTGCATCTTTATAGACCTTGTTGTAGATTTAGGGACCTTTGACTAACCCCAACACAATCCTCAATCTATTTCTAAATTTAACCCAGATACTGCAGATTCTATAAGCTATTTATTTACCCTTTAAAAAAAAATCTGCTGGCTGAAAGCAGCTGTGGCTCTTCACTAGCTTGAAATCCCATCTTGTTAAATCTGACTACATATCATATGTTGAACTGCAGTAAACACCCCACTCACTACAGACAGAGGAAGATATTCTTAAAATTACAAATGAAACATTTCAACACTCATTGAAGTTGCCATTGATATGTGGCATTGCATGAGTACTTTTGGCAATGGGAACAAAGAGGCCTGTAAAAAAAGACCACAATGAAAAAGTTTACACCTTAAAGATATAACCCCCCCCCCACACACACACACACACACATACACCCCCCTCACACACACACTTTTTTTTTTTTTGGTCAACGTGTCACTTAACCAGAGTCTGACCTGTCAGAAGCAGCTCTTAAATGATAACGCTTTGAGGTGGCTGGGTATGAAGTCGAAACAGCATGTGCAGGACTACACATCTTGGTTTGCATTCATGGTTTTTCAGGAAGTTGTGTCAGGAAACCATAATCTTTAGTTTGCAATAGAGATGTCTGTAATTAAATGTTATCTCCCAGAGAACAAGTGTCACTGTGATTGCAACAAATAAATGTGCTGGAATTCTTAGAAGGTAATTAAATAAAAATATACCAACAAGTTCAAAAATTGTAGTGGGATTTGTGTCAAAACCAAACCAAACCAAACGTGTGAACAGATACCTAATGGTGTTACTTCTCAAAGACCAAAGTAAGTGCTGTGTGTGCAGCTTTTCAACCTGTTTTTTTTTTTTGCTGAAGGAGTACAACATAACATAGCATATGAAACCCTGCTGCTCTCTGCTCAGAACATTGCCATCATGTTTTTTAAGAACGGTTTCAATTATGCTACCTTGACTGAGCTTCAGTTTAGCTGCCTTTGATCTGTTATAACTCAATATGGTGGACTAAGACAGCTGCTACAGTTTACTTATTTACAGTCTGGGTACACACACACACATTTTCTCACTCTGTCTCATATGCGTAGCATCTTCCACATGCAGGATTTCTTTTTCTTTCTTTTTTTTGCAGAGATAAAAAAAAATGACACCCCTGAGAGTTTGACTGTTACAAACAAAGCAAAGCAATAATTTCTGATTGTTTACACAGTCGAATCCCAGCAGATCGGAGCTCTGGTATCTGAAAATGTTCATCATCAAAGTCCTTGCGTATCTTAACAGGGCTCTCCTCCACTGTCATGACACTGCGATTATTATGAAGTGGAAAAGACTTGTCATTTTTCAGGCTTAGGGGTTCAAGCTGTTTAAAACTGATGTGGTTTTTAGTGAGGAAAATGAAACCCACAAAATCAGTGTCTTAATAAAGCTTGACAGAAGAAATTGCCAAACCGGCTTGATTTGTCCCTCCATGCTTGCATATACTGATGAAAGATGAACTAAATCTTTACATTATAACATTTAATCTCCCCTCTCTCCCTCCAGCAGGTTGGGATGAGCACCAAGACAAACAGGATTTGGCTAGTATGGGCTTGCTTGGTGCGTTTGCCGCCCACATCCATGTCCCTTTGAGCAGCGTGATGGAGACGTTCCCACAGATCTCTGCTGACTGGTTGCCCATTGGACCAAGAACCAAAAAGCAAAATGTGTTTCCTCTGGCTTCACTGTGAACACTGTATACAAAGTGCCTCTTTAAGTGTATCTGTACATGTGTGTTATCAGCACTGGCAGACTTTGTTGAAGAACTGGTTCTGTTTATAATTTTTAAAAGAAATGTTATTAAATCACTTAAACCTGATAATACTTTGAAATACTTTGTGATTCAGATGAAGCTCCTTACTTTGTCAGAGTTTTCAGGTTGCATACAGTAAACACAAGGCCTCTTTGTATGAAAAAAAAAGTTCTGTTTCACGCGTAAGTGCGGTTTATGTTAAAGGCTTAGCAATGTATGTTGCACATACGAAAAGGGCCTTCCGCTCCTTGCCTTCTTTTAAGTGTGACAAAAGTGTGAGATTAAAGGGCAGGATATGAAAGAAGAACAGGATGAGAAAAAATGACAAAGAACATTAAAAAAAAGTCTTATTAATATATGTGTTTACACATGTCTGCATTTATAAACGCCTGCTTTTTTTTTAAAGCTGTTGATAAGCATAGAGATTTGGAGATGGCAGTGTATGGCAATGTAAAAGAAAGATCTGGGCTGCATTAACATAAAAAAAAACACTTCATCATATCATCTCTGTCCCCACCTTTTAACCTTCGCCGTCAAAACCTCATAAATATTAAAAACATTAATAGTTTTTTAGAGAACAGTTTAGATATGTTTAGACAAGTTTTAGAGACATTTAAATGTAAGGTACTTTTTTAAAGAGTGTAATAAATACCAATTAAAAGCCAACTGAATGAGAATGAGAAGTACACAACTGACAGCACATCCACATATACACAGTGCCATCTGCTGGCCTAGGCCATCTTAAATAAGACACCACATCACAACATTAATTCACACCTTTGTTGTGACACTGGCTACCTATAATATGATGATTTGTCTACTTTCAGGTGTTGATGATGATGAAACGTAAATATTGTACTGATCTGGAACATCAGATAATCCTTTTGACATTGCTGTATTTGTGAGAGTGACATTAGAGACTGTCTGTCATGGATGCTTTAGTATTTGCATAGATTGTTTTCCCCTGATCAAACAGAACTTTCAGCTGTCTAGCCTGTCTGGCGGCAGTAAAGTTAAAAGGGTATTTTCCCTGTCTCATGGGGACTTCACTGGAAACAGGGGGAATCTGGAGAGGAGAGTTAATGCTATTTTTTTCCATTTTGTTCAAGATCTATCTATCTATCTATCTATCTATCTATCTATCTATCTATCTATCTATCTATCTATCTATCTATCTATCTATCTATCTATCTATCTATCTATCTATCTATCTATCTATCTATCTATCTATCTATCTATCTATCTATCTATCTACAGTACTTGGTAAATTTATTAGACCACCACCCACTATAAGGTTTATATCACAACTGCCCTAAATTAACAGTATTGGTAATTACTAAAAGATGTTTCACCTCTCATCTTCAGTTCTAAAACAAATGGTGGAGAGTCCCAGGTATTTAAACCCTAGTGGGGTTGTCCCCCTGAGGTGGTTGTTGCACAATTTTGTTGTACCATGTACAATGACAATAAAGGGTTATTCTATTCTATTCTATTCTATTCTATTCTGTTGACTAACTATTGTTCATGTGCATGATCACATGCGCCAAGATGTTTAAAAAAAAAGGCATGGGTCATTACCATCAGTGGTTTTGGGAGAATCCACTGTGAGACTTTGCCCCACTCTATCAAGTGACCTATTGAGGTCACCTGAAGAAGGTGTGCATGGGGGTTGAGGTGCCTGGGAAGGGAGGTCAGGACTGCATTGTGCAGTAGATGAGGGACAGTTGGTGTCAGTGATGGTTGTTTATAGTGGACATAAATGGCTTCTTTAACTCCTCTTTCAAACCATCTGTCTTCCTGGTGCAAAATGTGAACACTGGCATCCTTGAAAGTGTCCTTTAGATGCAGATGTACGGCTGGGTCTTGTCCTGTCGAGGTGGCTCTTCTATGTCGTGCCATGTGTTTGGAAGTGGCTGTTTGGATTCTCCAATATAGAGGTTGCATAGTTATCTTTTTGATCTTACTCACTACAATCTCAACATTGCAATATTTTAGTACTGGTAGGTGAGATGGAAACAGATGATCCACTGTGGTGACCCCCTAAAAAGAGCAGTTGAAAGGAGAAGAACCTTAAAATCTATTTGCAATAAGAAGGGCTAATGTAGTTTTTCAGGTATGCTGTTTGAAACCTGAAGCAATAGTGGCCACATCGGGCTAGCTTTCAGTCTCCTCAACAGCAGCTTTTCATTAGATGTTCTCTGTCTGGTAAATATTCACATCCATCTCAATTTGTAGGGCCATACACGCTTACAGGGAGGGAGCAACACATTTCATTATGGATGTGAAATGGATGTGCCCATGTAAAGGAAACACTCAACAAACAAAAAAAAAAAGACAGCCACTGGCATGAATCTCAGCGAATCAGTGGAATGATGGAACCACATCTTTATTAACTTTTATCTGTACAGAGAAAAAAAAACAGTCACCAGATCATGCAAAGCAGGATTGCATAACAAATAAAAACACAATATAAAACAAACATTTTATACTTTACCATAAATATGTAGCCTCAAAAATAAATCAATATATTACAAAAAAATAAATAAACTTCTGACAAATACAGTATGTCCTAGTTTACTTGCAACATACTACTGGAAATGGATAAGCAAACAGGTTGATATGCAGGTCACAGAATTGAACCAAAAATGACCAGTGAAGGTAGTGGTTTAATTCCAGGTTGCGTTAAATTCATTGCACTTATACATACAAGGCTAAGGACAAACACCAACATTTGTGATATTACTCAGATCAGATGCTGACTGCACATAAAGAGCAACCTGGAGAGCCACCACAGAAAGAAATCTTAAAGGGAATGTAAGAGTAAGGTATTCAACACATACACAGATCTTGTATGTATGATAGTATAATAGGGTGACAGCACTCAACAGTCAAGTCGAGGTGTTATTGCACTACTGTCTCAATGTCTTTTCATGAGAATAATCAACAAAGTACAATACTGTTGATAGATCTACACAGAGGTGAAACAAGAAATCACCAGTCACAACTACAGACACGAGTTACTAATTGAAATGCATTCATTTACTCTCTAGCTGTTCTCCTCCTCCTAGTATGCTGATTCTTCAGAACTTCAAAGTGAATGAATGCATTTTAATATGTAATTGACCCAGGTCCACACAGCTAACAAACATAGCTGTGAATTGAAAACATGTTCACAATAAGGCTACAACATCTAGAGAGAGAGAGAGAGAGAGAGAGAGAGAGAGAGAGAGAGAGAGGCAACAGAGGGCAAAATTTAACATTGATAGAGCTCCCACTTGCTCCAAGAGTCACACATTTGGGAGGAGCCATGCACAACAAGTGAACACAGATGAACATACACGTATCCCGCCCCCACACACACATAAATGAACGTCAAGGCTTGAGGACGAAAAGGGACAGCAATGACGAGCCCAGAAGTCAGTAGCCAAGGACCAGAGACACAACGGCTGGATTTACACAGACAGGAACAAATCTTTTAAATAAACTCCCCCCCCTCTTTCACTAACCAACATTGATTCACTGGACACCATCAAATTGTCATATATCTTAAGTTTAACATTTGTATAAATCCAGCTACTGAATGAAAGAGTTATGTCACTGACTAAAGCTAATCAAAAAGTGCTGCTGATTTTTTTAAAAGTTATTATTGGCTTATCTCCCATTATAGTTATGTTTATACTGTATTTATATACTGTATATAAACTTTATGTACATTCCATCTGTAGTTTTATTATACTTTCATTATACCTTAGACTCTGTTCCTTTGTGTGCTCTGGGAAAAATATTTTTTTATTCTATTCTTTCTACTGTATTATAATATATTCTATATCAATGACTTAACTCCTTCAGACCTATTAGTCTGGGTTCATTCACTGAAAATCCTACCCAGCAGGTCTCACTGTTACTCACACAGGGAAGCTAAAAGTGGAGCAGAAGAGGGACTGGGACAGAGGGAATACAGTACAGTTAACACACAAACTTTAATCTCAGACTGGTTCACATTTAATGTCAATCAAGTCATCACTGGCCAATGGTAAACGGAGGGTGTATCTAGTCAGAGAAAAGGCTGGCGAAAGACTTTCGAAGGTTGCGAATGGTCTCGGCCTTGGCCTCTTCTTGGCCATCGCCTCCGGAGCTTGAGACCCCACGGAAGAAAGAAGAGTCGCTGAAGGCGTTGAAGGCATTGGTCAGAGACTGGGATTTACTGGGAAGGGAATGGAGAGGAGAAAAAATGGAAGGAGAAACGGGGGAGTGAGGAGGGAGGAATTATGGAATTGGTATGTGAATATTGATTAAAGAGGGGAGGGGGAAATTGAGGGAAAAAAGACAATGGGAATTTGTAAGAGGGCCAGAACGTCTCATTTACAAAATGTGTAAATATAAATATATTTTTAAAAACCCAAATTCCATTGATAATTTAGGTGGAAATGTTGACATAAATTATTATATTTCTACTGCCAAATAGTCATTGATTTTATAATATACAAAGTATAGTCCATTAAAATGAATGTTTACATAATCAACAGTGTGTTGATAATTCAGCTCTTACTTCAGAAGGGGGTGGGTCTTTTGCTGGGGTTGTTCTTCCACTGGTGCCTGGGCCTCAGCAGGTGCTGCGGCTGCTTCAGCGGAGACTTGCTCAGGATTTGGGGAAGCAGGAGCTGGCTTAGCCTGAGCCTTAGCTGGAGACTGGATGCTAGGCGGGGACTGACTGGCTTTGGCTGGGGAATGAATCTGTGCTGGGGCAGGGGCTGAGGCCATATCTGAAGACTGAGCTGGTGCTTGGGCAGTGGGCTGGGGTGTAGGTGAAGCTTTTGGAGGAGGTGCGGCTTGTGGCTTAGGCTGGAGCTGTGGCTTGGAATTCCTGCGCACAGGAGGAATGGGCTTTGCAGGCGGTGTGGGTTTGGGGGGAAGATCTTTTGGTTTGCCAGGAGCTGGGGATGGAGAGCCTTGAGGTTGGGGCTTGGGCTGCTCTGTGGTTGGAGGGGAGGCTGGGGGAGAGGCCTGAGCTGGAGCCAAGGCTGGAGGAGAGCTTGAAGCTATGGCTGCTGCTTTGGTTGGTGGAGAGCCTGGAGGTGCAGCTGCCAGTACTTTGGCAGGGGATGATGGTGAAGCTTTGGCTGGGGCTGAACTGGAAGCAGAATCTGGGGTCGACTTTGTGACGGATGGGGCTCTTGTCATTGGTGGAGGTCTTGGCACTGGAGGCTTTGTAACTGAAGCAGCCTTCTGCACCGGGCTTGGTTTCTGAGCCTGAGCTGGTTTCTGGGCTGGACCTGGACCAGGTTTCTGGGCCTGGCTGGGCTTTGGTACTGGTTCAGAGGTTCTCTTAGCTGATTCTGATGATACGTCCACACTCTGTGCTTTCAACGGAGCACCTAAAAGGTGAAACATAGTTATATTAATCTGTGCTTCCACAGCTATACAACACCAAAATGCAAAAGGGGGGTTAATAAAAACAAAACAAAAAACAAGCATCATTATTTCAAAATCTAGAGTGTTAGTGCAGCGTTAGACAACCAGGCGTCTGTAACACTCACCAAAGACCAAAGCAGAACATGAAATGAGCTTGAATCTCAACATGCCAATTCACATAATGATCTCGAACATTCATAGGAATCCTAACTAACTAATCTGTCAAGAACAGACTGGGGCAAAGCAGGCGCTGAATGTTTTAACTGTGATGACCAGCAGGGGGAGGCAGAATAGCGGTTTAAAGAAGGTGTGGGGGCTCAGCTATCATGCCAAGTGTTACAGCATAGTAACTCATGTGACCAGCACTGGTGTGCCGATTAAAACAAGCAGGAAAGGAACTCATGGTGAGGAGAAAAAGTAAACAAGAACTAACTAAGAAATACTAGTTTCAAACAAGTGATTCAAACACAAGCAGCAAAGTGACTCTACATGCAGCACAAAAGAATCACGTAATTACACAAGTTGAGCTAGAAGCAACAGGGCAGGGATGAGTTTCCAGCAGTTGAGAATTCGTTTTCCTGAATACGGAATTACTGTATGTAAATTATAAAGCCTCTTTGAACACAGCTTGTAAAGTACAAACAGACTCCTGTTTATGTATTTATGAATTGTTCTTAATTGGTTTTTTTCATATTATAAAACCTTCATGAAAATTCATCCCATATGTTCTCAGAGAGTCATTGCTGTCAGGCAGCTAATTGGCCATGAGTCTTACGTTTGATCAGATTGTCATAAAGCATCCCAATGGTTGCTTGGGACTCACGACGCATAAAAACCAAAGAAAATACCATTTGTACAAACATAATTCGTAAAGGGTGACACAATAAGAATTTGCTTGGCTGCAAACCCAGAGTTAGACAATATTTTGTTTAGTCATTTGCTTATATCCTTAATATTTTGCTGACTGCTACTATAATTGATTTTCGCCATGTCAGACACGCAAGTACAGAAAGTGGCAAAGTCTTTAACCTATATTTGCACCGATTACAAATATGATTTAATCTCCTTAATTAAGAAAGGTTTAAAAAATAAACCTAAATCTTCATAATACCTGTTGCCGGATGTTCAAATATTAGTAATTCAGTGGTCTGGACCCAAGCAAATGAGGAATGATCATGCAGACAAAGAAAAATATGCCATCTTCTTTGAAACTTCAATTAATCAGGTGTTGTAATTGCCAAGAAACCATATTTTGTACTGTATGAAACAGTTAAGCTTTATTTACAACCAAACACCAAGCAGCTACTCACAAAAAATTCAGATCTTGCAAAAAGGGGCTTTGTTACTCAGCAGAAGGAAATCAAATTATTTAGCATAAATGTGCAATTTAAAGATTATAAAAAGGAATTAAGCAGAAATCACAGAAGCCCAACTCAGCTGGCCAATACTTAACAAGCCTAGTGATCACAATCTTTATAAGTCGTCTTACTTTTCACTAAAGAATACATAAAAATAGAATATTATTCATCCATGAATGTATGTGTTTTTGCAGTGTATTGTTGGGATTGTTATTAATGCATAATTCAAATAAGCTGAAATTTTAGTTTTACATCTTAACACTCAATAGGCACATGTTTGACTCTAGAAATTTCCATAAGACATAAAAAGCTTCTATTTCTAAAACATTTTAACCACCATATGGAGTACAGGCATTTGCCACATCCATGCAAAATGAGAAACCACAATGAACACACGTGCAAACACAAACTCACTGAAAAATACAACAACTCCGACATTGATGGCTTTGTTAATTTATCACGTTAGATATCGTGTTACCACCGCGTTTAGTAGGCACATTTAGTTTTAAAACATCAGCCCTGAGCACAAACACCACCACACACACATTTTGACACTTACATTACAGCTGCAGTTAAACTCAACATGCTGGCTAAGTGCATTGTAATGTACATTTGCTTGTTAATTCAAGTGAATGCCGCAAGTTACAAAGAGACAAGGCCATAGCTTTGACAGATAGACAAGGCTTTCTGCTGTTCTTGGACCCACGCTAGCACAGCAATCATTTATGTTGACACCAAAGTAGCGCCATGATACCATTATAGTAGTTTGAGGCAGTTATGAAGGACACCGTTACCTTCAAGAAACAAGGATAAGTATGTGTACAAAATACAAGCTGCTCCTACTCTTCAAGGAGTGCGCTGCCATTTTGGCATATGCACTCACTCATTTTCTTGCCAAGAGTTAGATGGGAAAATGAATATCCTTCTCATACCTATACGGTAAATATGAAGCTACACCCAGCAGGTAATTAGCTAAACTAAGAACAAAGCCGGGGGGGCTGGGGTGGGGCTAGAATGGCTCTATCCAAAGAAACATCAGCACATCAAAGTTTCCCATTCTGACAAGATCAGTCTTATTGCTTTGTTGAGTACAAAACATGGGAAAGCCATAGAGCAGCACCTAAAGGTAAAGTGCAAATCTGTGTGTTCTAAAGTTGTTTATTGGTGGATATGGTTGCCAGGTAAGCTGTTTTCTCAGTTTCCAGACCTTGTGCTAAGCGAAGGCAGCAGCTGCTGATGGTAGTTACATATATACAGTACAGACAAGAGATTATTGTTGGTCTTCTAGTCTAATTCTTGGCCGAAAAAGTGAACAGGTCTGTCTTCAAAATATGACAATTTAATCCTTTAACTATGTGCTAAATTGCCACAGACTAGCCAACATGTCTGTAAAATCAGCTGGTAAACTGGATAATAATCTGTGTTACAATATCAAGTCCCAATACAAAGATCTGAAAGGACTAAAAAGACTGTCCTTTTTTCTTCTGATGGCAGGGAACATGTTCAGGTCAACTAGTGGATACTTTATTTCAGAAAGGTCTCTGCAGATGTCATGCTACAATGGCAGCACTTTTACATTGGTGAATAGTGTTCAGAGACCTTGAGGCTGAGGGCGTTGGCCTGAAGTCCTGTTTGGATCTACCAATCCTTCCTTAAGGGCAGCGCTCTGGTAAACGGTGAGGAGACAGAAGATCAAGGAGAAAAAAGATGGAAAGACAAAAAAAAGAGAAAAGAAAAGAGAAAAGAAGAGAAAAAAAGGCAAACATGGGTAAGAATACAACAGTGAGTTGTGCATCTCGGAACCACTTGATATTTTTAGATCACGTTGTGGATGTCCTGTTCTTACCACTTTCATGCTTGCTATGTTTGCACTCCAAGGATCAAACATCAGCATCTGAATAACACTGATCCAAATTTCATGTTAAGGATCATCACTGGCAATGAGAATTAGTTCTCTGGCTAGGACCCAGAGACCTTACAGCAGCCTTTAGTGCCCACAGAGCCCAAGGCTGGCAGCAGCTCATCAGGTGGGGAACACAACCATGAGCATCTGTACCCTTTTTCAACGACATTTATGGGGTTGTACGCTGTGAATTCTTTCATCAGGGTCACAAGTTTAAGTGGTCAGGACAGGATTTCCACAGCGAGATCTTAAAACAGCAGCCACACTGGAAGAGGTCTAGAGCTGCACAAGGAAACAACTTCGAAAGGGAGATCATCCAAGTTCAAAAGAATTAAGTATTTAGCTTTTTATGGGTGAATTTCCAGAACAAATGCTATTTTTTCTTGGCTCAGCACTTGTGTTGCAAAGCATTAAAGCCTTTACCTGTTGGGGCTGCACTGTAGCTAGCTTTTGGCCTTGAGGGGACCGTGCAGGTGAGCGGGAAACACTAGATGACCTGGCAGCCAGCGCTTGGTTCATCTTAGCCAGCACTACCTCTGAAATGAGCTGGCGGTCCTCTGCCTGGTGATCACCAATCAGCTGCATAGATGAACCCACAACCTGGACACAGGACGCAAGCAGTATATGAGAAATTAAGTAAGCTTTGAGCATAGTGAAGGCTATTCACCCCCTATGACTGGCTAACAAAGTCAGGACATTCGAAAAAAGGAGGCTAAGCAGTGCAGTGGTCTGAACTGAGTTTATGGCCAATTCTGTTATTTTCTTCCATCGCAGTGGAAGTGTAGTCTAAAAGAACAAAAAACAATAATTAAAAGGAAGGAAAAAGCAAAACTCAACAAAACACACCCACACTGGGTTATATTATGGGATTTTGTCTTTTAATGAGCAAAGAATGTGTCCTCAGTTTTACATCATTATAAATAGTGACTCACGGGAACTGTGGATGTATGTTTTTTTTTTTAATAGATTTTCCCTCAAGTATGAAAGTATGGGATGGATAACAAGCCATTTGTTGTCAACTCAGCTCCTGAATGATCTCCCTCTACTCTCTCTGATGTGTAGTCTCTTTTATGATTTGTAATCATACTGTAATTTCCAGAAACATATCTTGTCTGACTTCCTCACTAAATAACCCTGTTAGTTTCCTATTCCTAACTCTCACCTTATCTCCTCATCCATCTGTCTAATCTGTTTATGAAGAACAATTTACCACACTTGGCTGTTAGACTACTTCATCTTTTTCTTACATCTACAAGTTTATTATGAGTGTAAATTCTACCTGTCTGAATACCTGCCATCTTTGTCTCTTCTGGCCAACTGTAAGCTTGTTGACTGACTTCCAAATGGCAGTCTGTCTTTTACCATATCTGAAGTGCTTATAATTTGGCTCCAGCTATTCATGGCCAGTTATCACAATTTTGATAAGAACTGACCCATAAATGAGCAGGCTAGGCTGACCTACATAATTAAGATACTCTGTACTTACTGGTAAAATAGACCCAGAGAGAAGCAGCTCTTTCTAGAACACTTCAATTTGTGCCCTACAAACCTAGGCTCATCAAGCAGCTGGTAAAAAATCTTGGCCACTAAACATTTCATCCCTGTGGTCAAAACCCTGAGCTAGACTCTCCCAGTACATCCTCTCTTTCATCCAGCTCTTACTTCTGGAGCACCATTTTTGATTAGTTTACTACCCACTTTTTTTTTTAACAACCTTGTAGTAGCATTACAGCCCTCTGCCTGCCATTCTGAGAGCCACTGACCTCTCAATGATCGAGGTGCCTCAAGAGAACCAATCTGAGTCCCTGCAAGCACTACTTGCAGCTTCCTGTCATATGTTTTGTTTTAAATCAACTCTCTGCCTTTGGGTGCAAACCTGTTTCCATTAATTTCTGAAGCTCAACCTGCCACATTCAAGTGCCTCGCCTTTAAGCTTTAAGACTCCGTAGACAGCCACACAATGGCCACCCAGCCAGCCAGAGAACCTCTGGCTTTTAAAGGTTCAGATCCTTTATCAAAGTCTTTTTCTGTGTCTTCTTCTCCAGATTATGAATCTCTATCTCAGCCTAAACATTCACAGTCTGGACCAGACTTCCTGCCAGAGCCCTCCAATCTTTCCAATCTGGATGCCTTTCGAAATGCTTTGTTGCCAACTTGTGTTTAAAAGCGCAATAAATTGTTTTTTTAAAAAATCATTATTAATGGCTGCATCTTCTTTAACCATTTTCCATACTTAGACTTTACCACTATTTTCTTTTAGAAATTAACATATTTCTACTTTCACTGTTCTTATGATTAAAGACTATAAAACATAAAAACTGATTTGAGATTAAAAAAAAATACTGGAAAGATGGAACTGAAGGAGAAATACAGAAATAGTAAAGCTTTGAAACACTCAGACAGATCTGTTGAAAAAAGATTAACATGAACTGGCAAAAATTGTGAAATGTGCGCACGTCGGAATATCACCAGACATCAGTTATCAAACTCATGATGTGCATTCAGGTTACCTCAATCAGTTTATCCCCAGCCAGACAATCTCTTGTCCCAGCAGTGTAAATTAGGCCAGACATGCTAAATTTAATACTCTTACGTAACCCAGCTCCTACAGGCTGATGTCAACGTGGCAAAAGTTTCCAAACAAAAGGCGAGAGTCAATAAATACAGTGATGCAGGAATAATAGAGCAGTCAATCTAAAAATCTTGAGTTATTTTGTTTACTCCTCCCTTCCTTCCCCGGCCTCCTCACCTCTGTAATGTAGTCGTTACCATCCTTGCCACAGATGGCTTTGACAGCACAGATATCCAGTCCTCCAAAGATCTCTGAGCAGGTATCGACCCACAGTTTATACCTGTCACAAAAAGAAGTATGTGAGGCAAATTAGGGCTGTTAACTGCTGTCAAAGGCTACTATAGGTTACAACGTGCAATATGTTGAGGAAACTAATTGTATCAAATGAAACTGGGAAGAAATACAGAACATTTCATGCCTTATGGCTAACTAAAACGTTTGTTTGTTGCACACTAATTAAGCAAACTCCAGGTTGTAGCCCATAAAGGTGATGTTTCTTTCCTGCTTGTCTCTATAGCTCCCTGCTTGGAAGACTGCTCCCAGTCAATCTAGGGTCAGAACAGACAGATTAATACTCAACCGATGGATGTACTGTAATGCACTGCACTAGCCCTGGTAGCTTGTATAAGCATTAGAGAGTTCATAAAAAACTGCAACGTGAGCTAAAAGTTGTTTGACAAATCCAACACTATAAATGATCTTTGAATAATAACTTTTTTACGAGTTGTTTGATTGCTGCTACACTCAGATATTAGTGCAGAAACTGCACTAAACAGAGTTTATAATTTGACTCATTACACCTGTGCTCTTATTACTTTGCTGAAATGCATGCTTTACCCATGAGCAGATGATGTGAAAACAGCAGTAGTACAAAATGTCAACTGATTTCAGCTGCATTAAGCTGAGTACACTGACTAACTGTGGTATAACACAAGAGAGATGGGCGTGACATCAGGGCAGCCTGAGCATCACTAATGTGGAAGCAGTGCTCACTTGTCAGTCATGGCTACTTGTTCCAACATGGCAGATCCAGTGTTGCTTTTCCAATTACCAGAGATGGATGTTCGCCTAGAAAAGAAAAGGAAATTGTGCATAAAATTATTATGTTAAAGCCTTATTATAGAGTCAGCCCTTCACTATATATTATTATAAATAGAGGCAATTAAAGGCAGGCAGAAGTGAGGAATCTTGCAGCAGGAGGTTTCTGGTTTTAGCAACCAACTGCAGTCAGGCAGAGAGCACAGCTGCAGGTTATCTGGCAGATTGGCAGCTTGATAAGCACATACTAGCATGTGCATGTTTTTTCAGTAATTGCACAGGTTTACAAACTGAAGGCACACCAGACACAAATAACTAGTGTGCAAAATTTCAGGCTTTACATTTCTCTTTGCTTAAAATGCTCTCTAAACCAGTACTACTGTGCCCTTACTGAATGATGCTCTTGCCCTGCTGTCTACAGTCTGCACAGCACACTTACATGTAGGCTTTGTAGTCTGTGCCAATTTTCTGGACCCTGATGTCATACTTGGCATCTATAAATGGCTCTGTAGTACAGTAGGTCTGAGTGATAGCCACCACACTTGCAATGTCCTGGAAGTCACTCACATTGTCCACCTTGACCTGCAGTGAATAAAACATGTAAAAACACCATTTATTAATTTATTTAAATAAAGGCTATCAATTCAGCCAGTTTTATGCTATACCAGATTCTTTTCATTTACATGCCATTAATGCTAGTGTGGATACTGGAATTCCCGCAATCTACCCCCTGCTGGCCATTAGAAAAAAATACTGGCGGCTGCCAGTGCTACAGTACCTCACAACCTCCTGGAAGTAAAATCTTTAGGTTGCACAAAACCCCTGGAAGTACAAGTTATAGAGAGTCATCTTTTACCTGGTTAAAAGATGTTCCACACTTATTGTTTAATGTGTGGAAAATCTTTTAACACTTTATTTTGTCAAAAGACTGAAACAGTGGCACTGGTACAGCTACATCTTATACTGGGCCATTGAGAAACATGCCAAATAAAAAAATGTATGATTTCTATCAAGGTTGGAAAATTCTGAGAGACTGTCAGGTGTATAAAGAAGCCATAACAGCCTTGTGTAGTGTGTTGGAGAAGGTATTTCCTCCACATATGGACACTGCAAAAATCTCTGCATATAAACAAAAAGATGATGAGTCTGTCCAGGAATATTATGCTCGCCTGACTGATGTGTTCACCATACACAGTGGCACTGACTGCCCTGCAGACCTGGGCAATGAGATTACTACCTGGGAAGCTCATCTGAGAAATTGCCTTATCAACAGTCTCTGAGAGGAGATAGCAGCAAAGGTTAAGAGAAACTGTGTTTCTTGGGAAGAGGCCAGACTAGAGGAGGCCAGGAACCATGCTGTTCATGTTAAGAGTAACCTCAAAGCCCAGCAGAAAGAAAGAAGAGAAAAAAGCGAAAATGAAAAAGAGCTCAACATGGCAAACCTAACCATGCACCAAGCTCTTGCTGGAGGAAGATGTTGTCCAAGCACCAGATGCAGGTTTAGATGCAATTGAAGGAGCAGGGGGAGAGGTGGCTCAAGAATAGGACAATCGAAATGTCTGTTTCCTGCGCAATTAAAGGGGGCATTGGGCTAAAGATTACCCTCACAAGGACAATGCTGCTAGTAATGGGCATGGCCAGGCAAACTGAGGCTGGGAAGAGGTGCAAGAGAGGCGTGCAGTCTCTCTGACTCAACTGAGAAATGATAGCATACAACCTATGTACACACTTGTGACAAGATATTTTCCTATCTTAAAGAAAAATTTAGACCTTCTATAGGCACACATGTTAAGTATCATGCAGATGCTTTTCGGAAAATGCCTCAGTATGATTTGAGCGTGCAGCACGCAAATTACTTTTCTTGTTGACTCAGGTGCCACACACTCTGTAATGTGTCATTTGGGTACAGGATTCATTTCAACTGCTGAGGGCCTTAAAGTAGTTAAAACTGAAGTCTTTGAGCCTGACATTCACATTTTTGGTCCCAATCAGCTGTTACGGTCTTATCAGTGGAGACTGCCAGCTGGTAGCATAAGTGACCTACTTTTGGAGGAGGCAAAAAAAAAAAAAATGCACACAACACACATGCACACAGTACATGAAGCCTGGCTCTCGACAATGCACCTCACATATCTCTATGGGAATAGATAGGGATTTTGAGAAACAGTAGTTCAAGGATGAATATAGAAATGAAGGTCTTACTATCACGTACTTGCTCTGGTCAAAACACAAATGTACAGCGCTTGTGCAGTTAAAATCAAGTCAAACTCTGCTCCCCATGTGCCACTGTCAAAGCATGGCAGTGACTGATGCAAAGATTTGGACCTTTTACATGTGTCTGATTGGCAAAAGACAGAGGATGCATCCGTGTTCTATTGTTCACGACTGGGTATTTACGAAAAGGTTTTCTCTTTCTTAGTTGTGCACAGCATTACCCCTGTTTTTTTTAGTCTTTGAGGGGCTGACTTAGCTAAGTGCATTATGCAAGAACAAAGTGTTCTTCACTCCTGACTGGGTCCCATCTTATCATCTAGTAGTATGATGAAGAATAAGATGTTTCAGTATAAAATTGATGTTTTGTTTCTGGTTTGTTCCTCATAACCATTGCTACTCACTAACGGTGCCTATTCTATGCGAAAACAGCTATATGCTTTTTGTATGACACGCAGAGATGACCTAGATTGAACTTGGTTAGATTTTTAGGTCTGTTGTTTGTGCTATTTGTGTAAATGTGACATACTGGTATGATCAATAAATGATCAAAAGGGAGGAATGTGATGGAAATTTTTAAGATTCTGGTCTTCTGTGTGTTAAGTTGACCTGACTAAACGGAAGGCTCCCTAGCATCACGTTTTGTCTTAATATAATCCTTTATTACACTCATCTGTACAAGTTATCCTTTGCATGGAATGCTCTGATTATATTCTGTGACCATGGCGGGTAGATAAAATATTCCTGTAAATGATTTTAAGCTTGTTATTATTTTTAGTCAAATACCATGCAAACTACTGTTGTGCTCTATTGTTGTTTGACCCCTTCACAAAGGCAAATTAAAAACCTCAGCACCTGCTTGCTAAACTATATTTATGCTAAACTAAGCTGGTGTAGTTTTCTTCAAAAGCTACATCTATAGAGCAATATAGGTATTGAGCTATTGAGGCAACTATTGGGCTAAAGTTGACTGAAGTGAAATAATACTGGCACTTATGGGTAGAACATTTTTAATGACAAGACCTTGTAACTCAACTGTATAAATAAATGATATTTTCCCTGTGTCACAATACATGATTTGTGATTGGTAAGAGTAAGCCAGTATAGTGTTGGAGGCAGATCAGGGCAGTGTTTGTAGTTGCCCTTCTTAAATGTGCAACAAATGCATTGTCCCTAGTGAAAATACTCTGCTTACAGCAAGGTTGCTGCAAATTGTCTGGACAATAACCCACCTGCTTGATTGCCACATTGGTTCAATTGGCTGGCAGCGTAAAGTCAATTTAATGTCCGAGCTAACCAATTCAGACGTTTGCTTTCTCACATATAGCTTCTCCATATAATGTGCAGAAAAGTTCAGGGCTGCAGTGCATGTGTGAAAATGGTTTATCGAACTGAGCAGTTCAGGAGAATGATGTGCGGTGGATCGATGAGGAGTGGTAGAAGCGTTTCACACCGATTTCACCCAGAAAATATTAACACAGTTGTCAATCAATAACAGCACAATGTGAGGACAAAAGGAAAACAGAGAGAGAGAGAGAAAAAAAAGGATGAACTGATACGTAGAAAGGGATAAAGAAAGACACCTAAGATAGAAACAAAATGGGAAAAGGCTATCAAGTGGTAGTGTATGCCAGAGAAAGCACTATACAGTACAGTCAATGTTGTTCTCGAGTGGTGCTTTACCGTTACCATTTAACTGTCTAAACCTGACAACTATTATATCCACATGATCTGTCTTCCATTCACAGGGCAAAATCTGTTTCCTCACCACAACTGCTTGAATTGTAGCTAAATTTAAGATGTTATGTACTTACTGTTAAGTAGAGCAACTGTGAAAATGGTTAATCTAACTTTGTATGCATGCCAGTAAGCAAATAAAGAAATCAATTACCTTTCCCATTCCAGAGTGAGCATGTCCAATCTTCACCACTACTGGGAAACTTGGTGTTGTAATCTGCAAAAAACAAAACAAAACAAAAAAACACTGTATAATTAATGGATGAATAATGATGAGCAATACATAATGACAGCTTAAGTTACTTATGATGACACACTGGAAAACCCTGCAGTGAAAAATGAGGGGCCTTTTTAGCAGCAGCCACTGTCAGTGACCGGCTACGTTTGTGTGAAGGCAGTAAAACTGCTCCAATAAACAAGACTCAAATCAAAATCAGTACAATTCACCCTCAAACAACGTCAATAAAGGTCTCGTGAACGTCACATCAATTCTGTAGAAAATATTTATTAATTCTTTTCACTATTTCAATAAAATTCTAACATGCGAAGCTCATGGTGGTGCTAGAGGACAAGTCAGGGAATCACCAAAATTAGCAAGACTCATCATCCGAGAATCATGTATGTACACAAATCCGTTGCAGCGCTGAAAACAATATCCGAAAACTAAAACTAAGCTTAACAAAATAAGATCCCAAGTGGATGTGATTATGTGAATCATGAAACTATGACTAACTGAATCAAACCTATGGCAGTCTATGGGAGGAGACTGAGGACATCAAAAGAGGGCAGAAGAAGAGGCAAAGGATGGTAGTTTTTCTTCTTGCATTTGAGGAGGCTGTCCCTAAATTGTTGCGCACATAAGAGGCTCCCTGTGTGCGACCCTCTTCAGCATTCAAGACCAGAGTGTGAGGGGATCCAACTATTGTAAGTTTCACTGCGTATTGTCTACAGAGAGGGAGAGAGAAGAGAAAAAGAGAGCAGTGGCAGCAGCAACAGTAGCAGCAGCCTTCCCTTCAACTTACTGCAGCTTGAATTCATAGGTTTACTTTAAACTTATGAAAACATTTCTATCCACAGCTGCCTTCCGGCTCAGCAGAGCTCATCTTACCACTTCGACCCCACTGCCTTATCCATCACCCTGCCTCCTTGCTGACTGCCTGCCCGACTTGCTTCCCGAGGAACTTAATAAGATCAGAAGAGGTTGCCCAGCTTTCATCAAGTGGTGGAGTGGTCAGAGGTAGCCAGAGTCATCATGGCCGTGTCCCAGGAGCGGAGTGTGTGTTTGGGGCTTTGGGTGCTCCTTTTGCTTGGTGCAGGCATGGAGGAAGTTGTGGAGGGATGCAGCTGCCACCCAGCACATCCACAACAGCTCTTTTGCAGTGCTGAGATTGGTAAGTTATTGATTGGAGAATAACCAAGTTTATGTACTGTTTAGATTATGCATGCGATAAAAGGTGCTTTTTTTAATGTGGCCAATGTCCTTACAGCTTAACTAACTCACTGATTATTTGGATTATTGATCAAATTAATTAAATGTTCTTAGAGGGGAAAAATCAATCCACAGTGCAAATTCAGTGTGACAAGAACTAATCAACAGAGCTTCATGGCTGAGCTACTCAAAAAGCAAAAAGGATTACTACGTTGAACTTTTTAATTATATTCACAGAAATCATGAGTAATAGGAGGAGAAATTCATGGTTGATATTTATAATGTTTTTGAAGAGTTGAAAGATTTCAGTTGTATTTGAAGCTTTACTAAGGACGCTACATAAAACATAAGGAGTAGTGGAGTCATTATTTTTGATTTTGCAATAATTTTTTTTTTATTGAGTTTGCCATATTAGTTATATCTACATGCAAACACAGCTATTCTCTTAATGGGTTCTTTTTCCTGCATGCTGGTTTATAACATACCAGTGCCTTCTTACTGTCACTCACATAAAAACAAGCCCTGGCCTACTTTCTGTCTGTCTGTGTGCCTGTCTCTCTGTCTGACGCCCCCATCATCCAGTTCTTTCTTGTCTAAGCACAAGCCAAAACCAACACTCTGCTCTGACTTTGAGTACTTGGCTCCAGAGCGTGGAAAGCTGGAGTATGTGCTTTGGTCAAAGGTTACACTCCAGCAGAGGAGAGAGGAAGAGAGAGAAATGAGGAAATTGCTTTTATTTTAGTCTTGTTTTCTAATTGGTCTGCATATCCCTTTAGGTTTAGAGGGTCAATTTCTTTAGAGTGCTTTGAAAAAATAGTCAGTGTTAAATGAAAGGAAACACCTGTTTTCAAAATCTCCAGGTGGATAGCCAAAGTAGATCTAGGGTATACGAATATAATGAGACTATTTGGGGAAATGTTTTTAGGACAGCATTTTACATGGAAAGTATCTCGTCGATGGCTGAGATTTAATTTCTATAAGTATGATTATTCTGTTCCTTTTGAGGTTTTCTTGAAAGCCTGCCACTAAAAAGGAAATCTACTTGAGGACCTGAACTGACCAGAATAGCATCTCGAGCTGGAATGTTCCGGTTTTCATTTGTGTGGCACTGTCCTATTTTTAAATCACAGGTTACAGAGAGCAGGTTTCCATCTGGTACGTTGACAGACACATACTTGGTTGTCCAAGAATGTTTATTCAGAAAGCTAAGTATCACAGCCATAGAATTTAAACAAATGGTTTACATAACAGAACAGAGTTATTCATATTTACATGTGGAAGGAGTGAGTCACTTGTTGGCTAGTGAAATCCTGCTGTGACGCCTTAAGCTGAGCATTTTTGCTCTTGCTGTTATGTTTTGAAACTGGACGTGTCGAGCAAGGCGTGGCTCTGAGGGAGCAACTGAAGGTGCTCATATGGTAGAGACGTGTCAGACACAGGGTAGGCCTTTCCTAACTCATACCCTGCTTTATCCTCCTTTTTGACTCTCTTCACAAAACAGCATCCCGTTGTATTCAATAAGACTTGAAACTACTCAGGAAAACCTTTGAAAAATAGTTCCAAAATGTAAGATGTGACAAAACTTCACCATCTGCTGGAGGTTCGAATCAGATTTTGTACAAAGGGACAGTTTGTTTACAAGAATAGTTTTAATTTATCCTTTTATAAGTTATAACAAAAATTAAATGAACAAAACATTCTCAACTGAGAGAAAAGTTATTAGTTTTAGAAAAATATACAGTGATGTGAAAACGTATTTACCCTTTCCTGATTTCTTAATTTTTTTGCACACACATTTCAGATCAACAAACAAACAAATTTTAATACAAGACACAAAATAACCATTTAAAAACATACTGTTTTAAAATGATAATATAATTTAATAAGGGAAAAAGCTATCCAAACCTACCTGGCCCTGTGTGAAAATACTTCTGGAAAAATATTCTGTGGACTGATGAGGAAAACTTTTTGGGAATTTATGTCCCGTTGCATCTGGCGTGAAACTAACACAGCCTGTCATAAAAAAGATCATCATACCAAGAGTCAAACACAGTGGTGGTAGTGTGATGGTCTGGGGCTGCTTTGCTGCTTCAGGACCTGGACGACTGGACAAAATGAAGGTTTTGGTGTGGTACAGTCAAAGTCTGGACTTAAATCAGATTGAGATGCTTTGACCTTAAACAAGCCATTCATGCTTACCCCCCACCCCACTCCCCAGTGTGACTGAATTGAATACATTCTCCAAAGAAGAGTGGGCCAAAATTCCTCAACAGTGATTTTGAAGAATTTATTACCTGTTGTCACAAATGACTGATTGCAATTCTTGCTGCCAAAGGTGTTACAACCAATTATTAAGTTTAGGGGGCAATTACTTTCTCACACAGGGCCAGGTAGATTTGGATAACTTTTGTTTCTGAATAAATTAAATCATCATTTAAAAAATGCCTTTTGTATGTACTGGGGATAATCATTGTCTAATATTAAAATAACGTGAACTATTTCAGTGTGACAAATATGCAAAAAACTAAGAAATCAGGTAGTGACAAATATTTTTTCACAGCATTGTAACTCACGAGGGCAACTCTAACTCTTAGCTTTGATTTGGACATTCATTCAACAGCAACATGTGTTTATAACACTGATATCGAGAGGTAGAGAAGTGGTGTTTGTAACCATCGAGACACAATACAATAAATGAGACAGAAATTACATGTAGATAAATGCAAATGACTTACAAGTGTTGTTTGCAATTAAAAACAGACTGCACTGACAAGTCTGTTCACAGCATTTTGTAACCAAATTAGCTGTCAATCAACAGGCATGCATTTATTGTATTATTGCAATAATGTGATTAATGTGCGTGAAAACAATGTGAACATCTGTCCCTCTGTGGTTTAGTTTTGGCATCATAACATGATCACTATTTCAAGATAAGGTCTCTGTTTTAAACATTTTTGCTATTTAGTGGCTGAGATCATGAACTCATCTGAAAAGTGTTTACTGAGGTAAAATGAGTTATAGGGTCATTTTTCCATAGACTTCTGAACAAGAAGAAGCCATTTTTGGCTGCTCCCTTATTAACAAGGGGTCACCACAGTGAATAGCTTTGCGTGTTTGCTTTGGCAGTTTTTATTGTTAATTTTCTTAATGCTGCATACCCTTCCTGACGCAACACCAAAAAGAGATTTGTGTCCCCTCCCCAATACCAAATCAGGCATCTTTTGCTATGGAGCAACCCATGTCAGACTTCTTTTGCAACCATGGGAATCTCCCCCTGCTGGCCATTAGAAAGAATGCAGAGCTACTTCCATCTTTAATATACAGTTAATCTAAACATGGGTCAGAGCAAAAACACAACCACAAAAAATTCATAAATAAAAATTCTAAATTTGGAATGTGAACAAAGGGTAAGTGGCATATGCCCCCATAGAGATCGTCCACATCTAGATAATTTGTGCAAACAATTAGTACAAACCATAGTTATGTTTTAAAGTTAAGCAGTCACTAGTGGTACTGTGAATAGGAGCACAATGTGGATTCTAGATTGGGCTGAGCTCAGAAACCCAGGTAATCTGGATTCTTTTTTTCTTTTTTGTGATTTGAACTGGCCAAGTAACTTTGGTGATTAACCTTAACCAGCCAGTGCAAAACACAAAGGTAAACAGTAAGTAAAAATGAACAATAAAAATGAGACTCAAGGTCCAACTCAAACTTATTTTGTGAACTCCTACAAAGGTTGTTTCAGAAATATTTACATGGGTTGTGCATATGACAGGAAAATTACTAAAGGTAATTCTAAAGGTTGCCGGTGCAGATTCTGTAATTGGGTACCATTTCCTTTGATTTTACCTTTAACTCCGGCCAGTTTTTAGTTTCAAAAGTAAGAGTCTATCTCTTAATTGTTGTGGACAGTGGTCCCTTTTCAGATAGTACATAACTTTCTGGAGCCATGTATAACAAAAAAAGATAATCAAAAACAAAAACTGAAACAACAACAACAAAAACCTTTCATTTCATGGCACCTGATGCCATCCTGGTTGTTTTCTAGGAGTAGGCTGGTGGTGTCCTTTAGCTGACCTGACAGTGCTGTCAGAGTCGATGAGCTCTTTGAATAAAGCTCAACATCTGAGTAATATCCCATCTGGACCAACCTTGGACGATTCCCTGGCCATGTCTGTGTATTTGACATTGTGTGCAAGTGAGTGTGTGCTTGTTGGACAGAGGCCAAGCCATGCCAACTCAGCCTACTCCATCTCTCTCACTCTCTCTCTCTTTTCCCCAGTCTCTCCCCACTTCATTTCCATGTCTATAGGCTTGGTCTAATGGTCTGCATACTAACAATATCAGTGTGAAAGCCCACTGACAGTCCAGCTTTGTGAGCATGACAAGGGTGCCGATTCATCTTGGAGGGGGAAGTTACTTACTACAGATAGGTTCTCATGGTACAAGTTTGCAATATTTCCCTTTGGTTATGAAACTGTGGGGCAGATGCACAGCTACTTTCACTCTGCAGGTGTCCTTATTCCTGTTCATAACACAGCTGCAGTATCTTAAATTAGCTGGTAACCCACCCTGTGCATTTCAAAGACAGGGGTAAACATTTCAGATAATCTGGGCCACGACAACTGTTTTGGAGGGTTTTGCAGCTCACTTATTAATATGGACATACAGTGTCTTAAGTCTTAGTCACTTTCTAAAAACCATTGTGGTTTCTGTTAAATCCAACCCAGCCTTATCCAGCAGATAGTTTCTCACTGAAAAAAATCAAAATCACCAAGTTGGCTAATTAGCTATAGATTCCATCCTCACACTGACACATGACCAAAGCCAAGAAAGCTAACCGTTTGATCCTTACACAGAGCATTGCTATGCCCTGGTGTATCACTGACCATTAATAGGCCACACAGACCCATTATTCAGGTCAGAAAAAAGATTTAAGTGGGACAGCTAATTTTCCAGAGCATTTCATCTATCTTAAGATGTGTTTTTTTTTACGTGCCAAATGAAGAGAAGATCAAAGGATTGAACCAAACAAAGGGGCCAGTAATATAATAGTCACCATTGGCATTTCTGTGAAGTAAGCTTGAAGGTCTTAATATTTGCTGTAATCACAGCCAAGGAGGTGGTTACACTGGTGTTTGAAGGCTCAATCATGAATATGATATCAGCATGCTAAAATAATTGTTGTAGCTTTTTCTTTGAATACTTTTTCCAGTAAGTGTCAAATAAAGCAAAGTAAAACAAACAAACAAACTAAAAAAAACCCACAGTGTACACATGCTAAATTACATGAACAACAGGACTGATAAATCGTTGTAAGATTCTTGTAAAAATTTATTTATATAACAAAATATAGTGTTTAACACATTTATTAGACCACCTGTCAAAAACAAAAAAAACAAACAAATATTCTAGAAATATGTCAAAAACATTTTTAAAACTAAAAATTATATTGCTATTTATTAGGCAAATCACAAACTGAATTCATGTTTTATACCCAGCACACTTGACTTCTCTGAGAAGTCAGACATTAATCAAGCATAAGATTCAACCACCAAAACAAAAATTTTTCTATTCAAAAATGCAAGTAAATAACTGTAATTTGGCATCATAATCAAAAAATGATCATGTGTTCAACTATTTTTCAGCTTTTATGCCAATAACAATGACAATAGTTATATTTTAACATTAAAAATATTTTTGATTAAAGAGCTTGCCCATACTGATTGACTAACAGATTACAGAAACATTAAAATTATCCAGGTAATTAGCAATATATATATATATATATGTGTGTGTGTGTGTGTGTGTGTGTGTGTGAGAGAGAGAGAGAGAGAGAGATATTTGAACTGAAATACATAAAATATCAGCTGTAAACTGTATTTTAGCATCAAAAGAACCTGTGCATGTTTGATACATGAACCTTTTGTACAATCTATTATTTTATTACTGCCACATAATAATCAATGTTTACTACAGTCTGTGCCTTAGATCCTCAATGAGCAAATGAGTCTGTAGTCTGTTAAGTAAATAGTATGGTGTAAAAAGAACAAATTTGATCAAATAATAGATGCATCACATCATAAAGTATCAGCAACTCAAAATCTAGGTTCAATCCTTGACAATGGCTGATGTCAAGACGATCAAGTGATCAACTACAGCAGCCATTCTGAAGAAAACTACTGAAGGCTGTAAGTCTAATGTTTTAAAATGTATCACCACACACAATTTGAGCCTCAGGCTATGAATTATGCAGTGTAAGAATGAAGTATATCAAAGTTATAGCGTAGAGGCATCTAGAGCCATTCTCCCTGACATCATCTATAAGGTAATGTTCCTTGATCAGGTGTTTCGCCACAAGCAAGGTGATGATTAAAGTGTAACACATACTTGTCTGTCTGCCTATCTTTCTACTTGTGTGTTCAACAAACAAAAAAAGTCTTTATTTCTCCTGAGCCAATTTCACACAACATGCTGAGCTCCTCCTCCTCTCACCAGCAACACAAAACCGTGGCATAGTTATGTGACGACCGAAAAGGAAAAACAAGTAGGGAGGTTTGCTTAGCTGTGTGTGAGGACGAGGTTCACACTTTCTCTCACTCTCCCTAATACTGTTACTTTTCTCGCTCTTTCATGATTTTACAAAGGTTACTTGATCCACTTTTGGCTCTTTCTTCCCTTCTCTTTCACCATCTTACTAAAAGGGACTGCAATCTCTCCTTCACAGAGAATAGATGTGGAAGATAGAATGACATTACAGGGAATTTAGCTGACATATTTTACAACATGAGAACTTGGTATTGGATATGCATTTGAATACCACAAAAAATTAATCTGATTCAATACTGAATTTAAAGTTGAATTTCCTGGCGAATGTCACTATCGTCAACACTTGATTACTCAGAAAATGTATGCTTTATTTAGATTTCAATAGCACAAGCAGAAGCACTTTCAAGAAAAGAAATTGCCAGTGTTCTGATGAATAGGTGTAGTGGGTTCCCCTTTAGTATTCAGACATGCAGGGTCAGTTTCTAACAATATTTGATCGCATTTAGCCACCCAAACTACTTGGTTTGGCTAAGATTTATTTTTGACCTGGGTTAAAATTCACCGTTTCAAAATATTAACCACACCAAACTTTAGTTACTGCTTTAGTTCTAAAGCTCATAATTCCATGCATTTTGAAAAATTATGCTAAAGGTGCATCCTCTTATATAGCAGCCTCATCCTACTGTGGATACATTAACAGGACTATTTTTAATGTAACCTGAAATGCATCCATAATGTAGCAAGAAATGCACAACTGTAGCATTGTGTTAAAACTGTAAGTAGTAATCTAGTAATCAGAAGATGGTAGCATTTGTGGATTATGTTAAAATAAAATAAATACTTGTCCAATTCTTAATGCAGGTTTTAACTAACTTTATTATAAGTAGCTGTCATATATATTTTTCTGTGGTTCCACTGCTTTTCACTTAAAATGGCTGTCAGGCATGTCATTTTTTATTAATGTTAACCTCAGAGGTATAATAATAAAGTCAATTCTGTGTGACTGATTGAGCTACCAGCATGTTATCAGTGTAAAAATAATGTGTCTCAGTGAAATTAATTTGTCAGTCACCATTACAGCCCGTGCATACATGTAAAAATGTAGATTCAGTCTATCTGGTGGATGGGAAAAGTAGCTCAGTAGCTTGAAAAACTCAACATGTGGGTTAGGTTGCTTAAAGCAATCAGTATTACTGACACTTTGATTATGATTCATATTTTCAGAGGTTGTATGCATATATGGTGAAGAATATACTCTGCACATGTGTGTGTGTGTGTGTGTGTGTGTGTTTGGGGTGGGGGGTGTTTTGGGAGTGATCAAGCAGAGAGCTACTTGTTATTCCAAGTGGGTTTTGATTTCCCTCCCAGAGGAGAGGAGGACACATCCTGTATCACTACTGAGAGGAAATGCAACATGAGTGACAGCATCTATCTATCCATCTATCCATCTATCCCTCTATCCATCTATCTATCCATCCATCCATCCATCCATCCATCCATCCATCCATATCTTGCCTTGCATTTACTTGCAGGATCAGTCCTAATCCTTGTTTATTTCTGTGTTTCCCAAACAGTTATAAGGGCCAAGATATCTGGAGAGAAGATTGTGTCGCCTAGCAACAGCTCCTCACCTTACATGAAGATGATCCAATACGAAATCAAAATGATCAAGGTGAGAGATCTGGTCCTCCAGACATATATGTATAGCTGTGTGGTTTATGTGGATGTTAGCTACATATAGCCTCCCCTTTAAGGTAAACAAAATGTAACTAGCCTCACAATCAGGCATGTTAAACGTCTCAATGGCTCTCACAGAATAGTACAACATCAATGGAGTTGATTTCCCACCTTTATTTCATATCAACCCCCCTCTGCCTTTATTTGCTTCATGTGCCTGTATTAACTGTCAAATAAAGGCAAAGTGCCCAAATATTTTTAGAGAGGTAAAAAAATCAATCAATCTGAAATATTCCAAATCTGTCCAAATGTCTATCTCTACATGACCTTATGGTGTTAATAATGAATACTGAGCAGGATTAACATCTGCTCTTCATAAGAATGTCTAAGCAATATAAAAATGCAACATTTTTCCACTTGTAAATTTTGGATATAATCCACTAGGACATATAAATCTGGGTGCTGTAATTTGGAAACTTAGAGCTGTTCTTTCATCCTCCCTCCTGCACAACGCTACTACTGCACATACTGTGCTGCATTAAATTAACATTAAGCTGGACTCATTTTAGAAGTAGAAAACTTTTCTGCTCTTTTCTCCTTGCATGTCTCTGTATCCAGATGTTCAAAGGTTTTGACAAGGCCAAGGATATCCAGTATGTGTACACTCCAGTCTTCTCCTCACTGTGTGGAGTCAAGCTGGACTCTAACAATAAGGCAGGGTATCTGCTCTCAGGTACAGTATGCATTGACTGTTTTTTATATTGGACTTTCTAGGGAAAACAGAGACAGAGAGATATTGTCCTAAATAGCTTCTCTATTGGGAGGGAAATAATTCATTTTCATTGAGACTGATTTCATGTCTGCCAGGCACAGTACTTAACAAGTTTATTAGATCACCACACAATTTTACCACAGCTGCCCTGAATTAACAGTATTGGCAATCAACAAAATATTTTTTTAGGTTTCTGTAATTATTAATCCACTAGCATGCACAAGCTCTTTAATCAAAATATTTTTAATGCTAAAATATAATTATCATTACTTATGAATTTTCTAATTTACTGTTTTACAAAAAAACAAGCAGAAAATAGTTGACCAAATTATTATTTTTTGATTAATATGCTAAATTACAGTTATTTACTTACATTCCTGAACATTAAAATTAGTTTTAAATATCTGACTTCTCAGAGATGTTCAAATTTGGGTATAAAACATGAATTCAGTTTGTTATTTGCCTAATAAACAACAATATAAGTTTTAGTTTTAAACAGGTTTTAAAAGATTTCTAAGATATATGTGTTTTCTTTTTTTTATGTCAGGTGCTCTAATGTTAAGCACTATGAATATAAAGCAACAACCTGTTAGCTTAACTTAATTCTAATAGAGACTCAAAAATCTCATAAAAAGGGGACACAGGAAAGTATCCAGTCATCATGCTGTTTTTTTTTCAAACAAACAAATGAAAAAAAAACTGCTTATTTTAGCATAATTTTATTCCTTAAACTAAATTCTGAATGTGTACTAATGAAGTTCTTAGAGTTTTTGGTTTATTATTATGTGTATTAAGATTCTTATGGAGGCCTTCAGATACAGCAACATATTTTTTTCTGCTAAATGCAAGGCTAAATGCTGATGTCACCAAACAGGAAGCATGTGGAGTGATGGAAGGATTTCCATTGGCCAGTGTGATCTGGTAGAGTCTTGGGACAACTTATCACTGTCACAAAAGAAGAATCTCAACTATAGATACCAGATGGGCTGTGAGTGCAGAGTAAGGACTGTTCATTCTCTATACATACATATTTATCTTTCTCACACTCATCTGTCTGCGTCAGAGATGTCTACATGAGCTTGGACTAGAGAAACAGAGTAACAGCTGTTACATTGGCAGGATCACTCTTCTCATCTGTTCCTTCTGTTTTGCTTCAAACCATCTTTCTTTTCTGATTTTTTTTCTAGTTTAGAAAAAAACATCTATTTTTGACCCCCCCCCCCAAAAAAAAAATCAATACATTTTTGTTCCATCCATCCATCCATCTTCCACTTATCCAGCTCAGGGTGATGGAGGAGCTGGAGCCTATCCCAGTCATAGGGACAGGTTGCCAATCTATAGCAGTGCATCTACAGGAGAAAACAAGCCTTCTTCATGCACTGCATGTTAATAGGGACACTCTAATTATATCACCTATCTTTAGTTCTCTTCCAACCTTCACATAACTCAAATTCATAACACATTTGAGACCTACTTCACTAACTCATGATGAGACAAGAAAAAGATTACAGGACTAAATTGATTATTCTTCTCTTCTTATTAGATCAACACCTGTTACACAGTGCCGTGTGCATCTACAGGAGAAAATGAGTGCTTGTGGACTGACTGGCTGCTGGATAACAGCCTTAATGGCGAGCAGGCTCGGCAGTATGCTTGTATCCGCCGCTCTGACACAACCTGTAGCTGGTACAGGGGTGGGCCTCCACATGAGAAAGACTTCTTGGACATAAGTGACCCTTGACCTGTAATTCTGAGATTCATTTTACTCCATATGTCTCCTGATATGCCTCATGAAAAAAAATGCTTTGGCTTACATAGATCAGATCTGGAGTGGAAAATAGCAACTGAGTTCATTGAAAAAAAAAAAGATTTGAGGGAGTATAACCTCACCCTGTGTTTGGGTGGTTGTTACAGTAAAACTTGGAAAATCTGTACAAACTGCAGCATTCCTGTGAATCATCTCTTTGCTCTCACACCAGATTAGACATCCAATGGTAATCATTTAAGCATCCTTTTACCTGAAGGTAAATATATAAAAATATGGAAGACCTCAAATTTGTTTAGGCATAAAGAATATCAGGACATGAAAGGAAAAGGTGTTCATTTGTTGAAAAGTATGAGGAAGTTATACAATGAAAAACAATAGGAAGTAAATAACAGAAGGAAGCTGTCACAACCTTTTCTATACCAATCCTTGAACCACTACAGCCCCCCACCACCACCACCACCACCACCACCATCACTCCACCTTCTTCCTGGGACTGAATATCTTTATACAGTATTCCATAACTGTCTGATACAAATATGCACTGTATATACAGAACTGTGTGAAAGGTTTAGGCACTAAAACAACTGGAAGATGCTTTCAAAACTCTGCCATAAAAATTCTTTCAAATTGATCAATATCTGCTGTGGGCACCCTTTACTTTTTTAAAAAGGCAAAAGGGTACCTGTGAGTTAATATACTTTTCAGTACTAACTTCAGTACAGTTCTAAGCATTTCTGAGTATTTTTCCATTATTTTGCTGTGGATTTAGCCTGTCTCTGTTGCTTCTGTCTCTTTATGTAAACCCATTCAGACTCTGTGATTTTGAGATGAAGACTCTGTGGGGACCATACCATCTGCTGCAGGACTCTTTGTTCTTCTAAAGATTGTTCTTTGAGATGCGTCTTTGTTTGGTTTCATGCTGTATACTGAATTTGGGCCCCATAATGATGGTATTTATTGTGCAATGGATAATAACTTAACGTGCCTAAAACCTTTGCACAGTACTGTATACAGACAGAATAGCACCACTAGACATTCTCCAATTGATTATATTTTTACTAAATCTGATGCAGGAATTATAAACACACCATGAGTCTTATTCATCTTAAATGCAGATTTATCTCAAATTTATGAGACTGTAAATACTGTATTTTGTGACAATTAACATTAAAGGCTAACCACATTTTTTCTTATAGCATATCGATTCTTATCTTGTTGTATTATGTGTTTAGTTTCAATGGTTGTACGACTTCCTGTGCCAAAAATCTAATCCAGCGCTTTAACAACTGCACTGCCACCTGTAGAAGCCAAGCCCCCCCCCCTCCCCCCATAGAGGCATTGATGTAACAGGACAAGGTTCAGTTCACTTAAAAAAAAACACACACACACTAAGTGGATTCATTTCAAAATTAAAAATTTGCCAAAATAAAGTCTGGCAAAACCATCAAGGTGAGAAATTAGGCCAATAATTAACAATTACAGTTAAAGTTACTCAATATAATGACTCAGCAAATGGTTTGAGTTGACCCCTGTCATGTTCTGGATAACTTTATTAAAGTCATACAGATTAAAATGCATTGCCAACATCAACATCAAGAATATGTCAGTGCCATATTACGGTCACATTTTCAATTAACTGGGATTATGCAGTAATTTGCATGACACGCTGGATATCACCAGTTTGAACATATATTAATATGGACTGCTATGATAATAATGCATCCTAACTGTATGGCTTTAGTGAAACATTAAACAGTTTCATGTCTGTTTTATACTGTGAGACTTGTTCGGGTTTGTATATATGTGTCAGTTTTTGTCCGAGTTTTGTATTTCCATGTACCAAAAAAGATTGTATATAAAATGTCTCAGTGGACCTGTGTGTCATGGTCTTTTTGTTTTATTCTCTTCAGCTACCAAAATCAAAGAAAATAAAATGAAATAAGTTAATGAGGAGTTTTACAAAACAAGGCAAAAATGTGCATTATGGAGATAAGATGGCTTAAATCTACCATCTATACCCTACGAGTGCTTTAATAAATCTATTAGGTAAAATGCACAAGGAAAATAAGCACCATCTCCTTTTTACACCTATAATAAAAAGTCATGTATTTTCAACTAACTTTACAATAGTTTTTTGCCCATCTTTGGGTAAAAAACAAAAATACTTACCTTTCTCAGTTATTGTGTTCTCATAGACTCGAATACATGTATTTAGTAAACATTAGTGTAGTGGTGCAGTAGTTGAAAAATACTTGACAAACATCCTGAAACCCAGTTGATAGCCAATACTGCCTCCTCCCTTCAGAGGGTGTTTCACTGTGGTGAGACAAACTGTTCCATCCATCCATTTTCTACTACTTATCCAGGTTCAGATCACAGGGACAGCATTCTAACCAGAGAAGCCCAGAAACACCTCATCTAGGAGGCATCCAGGAAGCATCCTTGTCAGAAGCCTGAACCACATTAACTGGCTTCTTTCGATGTGGAGGCGCAGCAGCTCTACTCCAAGTCCCTCTCAAATGACCTAGCTCCTCAGCCTGTCTCTAAGGGAGAGCCCAGTCAACCTTTGCAGAAAACTAATTTCCTCCACTGAGGCAACCAGAGTAGATGTGGTCAAATGCCTTCTCCAAGTCCACGAAACACATGTACACTGATTGGGCAAACTCCCACGCACCCTCGAATATTCTCGAAAGGATAAAGAACTGGTCCAGTGTTCCCTGACCAGGACAAAAAACTGCATTGTTCCTCCTGAATCTGAGGTTTGACTAATGAATAAATGAACTCTCCTCTCCAGTACCCTGGAATAGACCTTCCAGTGGAGGCTGGAGGGTGATCCCCCTATAGTTGAAGCAGATCCTGTGGTCCCCCTTCTTCAACAGAGGAACCACCACCCCGGTCTGCTAATCCAGAGGCACCACCCCCAGCCCTCCACGCAATATTGCAGAGACATGTCAACCAGGACACCCCCACATCATCCAGAGCTTTAGGAACTCAGGGTGAAACTCATACACCCCACGCTGCCAAAACACCTGCAAAGGCCTTTAAATGGTCTCTTAGTCTAGTTCTGTAGGCTACATAATCATGGGGAAGACTGCTGACTTGACAGTTGTCCAAAAGACAACCACTGACACCTTGCACAAGGAGGGCAAGACACAAAAGGTCATTGCTAAGGAGGCTTGCTGTTCACAGAGCTCTGTGTCCAAGCACATTAATAGAGAGGCAGAGGGAAGGAAAAGATGCTGTAGAAAAAAGTGTTCAAGCAATAGGGATAACCACACCCTGGAGAGGATTGTGAAACAAAACCCATTCAAAAATGTGGGGGAGATTCACAAAGAGTGGACTGCAGCTGGAGTCAGTGCTTCAAGAACCACCACACACAGACATATGCAAGACATGGGTTTCAGCTGTCGCAGTCCTTGTGTCAAGCTACTCTTGAACAAGAGACGGCGTCAGAAGCGTCTCGCCTGGACTAAAGACAAAAAGGACTGGACTGCTGCTGAGTGCTCCAAAGTTATGTTCTCTGATCAAAATAAATGTTGCATTTCCTTTGGAAATCAAGGTCCCAGAGTCTGGAGGAAGAGAGGAGAGGCACAGAATCCACGTTGCTTGAGGTCCAGTGTAAAGTTTCCACAGTCAGTGATGGTTTGGGGTGCCATGTCATCTGCTGGTGTTGGTCCACTGTGTTTTCTGAGGTCTGAGGTCAATGCAGCCATCTACCAGGAAGTTTTAGAGCACTTCATGCTTCCTGCTGACCAACTTTATGGAGATGCAGATTTCATTTTCCAACAGGACTTGGCACCTGCACACAGTGCCAAAGCTACCAGTACCTGCTTTAAGGACCATGGTATCCCTGTTCTTAATTGGCCAGCAAACTCGCCTGACCTTAACCCCATAGAAAATCTATGGGCTATTGTGAAGAGGAAGATGCGATACACCAGACCCAACAATTCAGAAGAGCTGAAGGCCACTATCAGAGCAACCTGGGCTCTCATAACACCTGAGCAGTGCCACAGACTGATTGACTCCATGCCACGCCGCACTGCTGCAGTAATCCAGGCAAAAGGAGCCCCAACTAAGTATTGAGTGCAGTACATGCTCATACTTTTCATGTTCATACTTTTCAGTTGGCCAACATTTCTAAAAATCCTGTTTTGTATTGATCTTAAGTAATGTTCTAATTTTCTGAGATACTGAATTTGGGGTTTTCATTAGTTGTCAGTTAAAATCATCAAAATTAAAAGAAACAAACATTTGAAATATATCAGTCTGTGTGTAATGAATGGATATAATATACAGGTTGCACTTTTTGAATGGAATTACTGAAATAAATCTATTTTTTCATGATATTCTAATTTTATGACCAGCACCTATATTCTTGGGTACACCAGGCCCCGCCACTGATCCTGAGGTGGTGATCAGTTGACAGTTCAGCTCTTCTCTTCACCTGAGTGTCTAGAAAATATGGCCATAGATCAGATGATACAATTACAAAATCTGTCATCAACCTGCGACCTACGGTGTCTTGTTGCCACAGGCACTCATGAACACCCTTATGCTCAAATATAGTGTTTGTTATGGACAAACTGTGGTTAGAACAGAAGTCCAATAACAGATTACCACTCAGGTTTAGCTTGGGCAGGCCTTTTCTCCCAACCACACCCCTCCAGGTCACACTGTTTTTGCCTGTGTGAGTGTTGAAGTCCCCCAGCAGAACGAAGGAATCCCCAGAGAGAGCACTCTCCAGCAGGCCACCCAGTGACTCCAAGAAGGCTGGGTATTTTGAACTGCTGTTTGGCACATATGCACAAACGACAGTCAGGACCTGTTCCCCAACCCCAAAGCACAGGGAAACAACCCTCTAGTCTACCAGGGGAAAATCCCAACATGGAGGTAGCAAACTGGGGGGATACAAGTATGACCACTCCTGCTCACCACCTCTCACCTAGGGCAATTTCAGAGTGGAACAGAGTCCAGCTCTTCTCCAGGAAACTGGTTCCAGAGCCCAAACTGTGCATTGAGGCAAGCTTGACTATATCTAGTCAGTATCGCTCAACCTCGCTCACCAGCTCAGACTCCTTCCCCACCAGAGAGGTGACATTCCATGCACCACAAGCCAGTTTAGGACGCTGGGGATCGGACCGCCAGGAGTTTTGTCCCTTACCGACACTCAATCCAAATGGCACAGAACCCCTTGTGGGTGGTTGGTAGGCTCACAGGAGGGCAGACCCATGTAGCTTCTTTCGGCTAAGCCTGGCCAGGCCCCATGGGCTAAGGCCTGGCCACCAGACTTTCACCCTTTAGCCCCTATCCTGGGCATGGCTCCAGGGTGGGACCCTGGTAACCCTATCTGGGGCAAAATAAACTGGACCCTTGATTTCTCTGTCATCATAGGCATTTTCAAAATCTAATTCATACACAGTTTTCAAAGAAATAGTGCCTTATGGAAGTAAGATGACTTAAATCTTATCTTTATAGTATACCCCATGAATGTTTTACTAAATCTAGCAAGTAAAATGCAAAAGGGAAATAAGCACCATCTCCTTTTTTATATCTAAAATAAAAAGTAGTGCATTTTCATCTTAGTTTATAAAAGTTTTCAGCCCATCTTTGTGTAAAGAACAAAAAGAGTGTTGTTGTGTTCTCATACATTCAGCTAACATTAGTGTAGTGGTGCAGTAGTGCTTATGCTAAAAATATGGCAATATTGAAAAAATACTTGACAGACATCCTGAAACCCAGTTGATGGGCAACGCTGTCTCCTCCTTTCCGAGAATGTTTCACTGTGCTGAGACAAATATTTAAACTGCTAAATACAATGTATTATATAATAATCTGTAAATCAAATGTTCACGTGGCCATATGTCAGCTGCAGATCTCTGAATGGTGCAAGGTTTCCACAAGCACAGTGTGTAGTAAACAGAAAAGAACATTACCATATCTCTGTAGTTGGGGTAGAAGGTCTGATCAATGAGAGGGAACTTATCTGAACCCAACCTCTTCTGGTTATTGATCAGCTGGGAAAACTAGAAGAAAAAAAGTAAAAAGTAGCAAAGGTAAATATGCTGCATATACATATATGCACACCATTCATGCAGTAATGATAATATCATAATGCTTGCACTCTATTATGTGTTTATTTGCATGTTTCTTCTAACTAAGAATTTAAAAATATCTTTTCACACAACTGTAATCTAGAGTGATTAAAATACTCTTTAGATAATTGTAGCTGTAAATTTGTGATGCTGAAATTGCTTACAGCCCAAGGTTTGTCACACAGGTTGTAGATGGAGTCCAGAGAGTTGATTGAGGGGATGCCAGCATACTGCAGACCAATGATCAAGTTCCTAAAATCCTCGTTTTGAGCCATGCTAAAGGCATGCTGGCGCACCAACACAAAGTCAGGCCTAAAAGACCTGGAATATAAAAAAATAAAGACAAGTAAATTAGGAATAAATTGACATGTTTGGTTTCTAAGTTTTCCATGCTTGCATAAGTAGGTACTGGTGTGACCAAAGCCACAAAAAAGTGACATGAGAGTGTGACTGATTTGATTAAAAGAAAACTAGAGGGCAGATGCAACTGAGCTGCACTTCTGGATGGAAAACAACAAAGATCATGATAAAGTAAGTAAACTCACACAGCTACAATTTTAGTCTTATACAGGAGTAAAACTAGACTACAAGAATGCAAATAACATATCTGTCATTTCTCCTCAAAAATGAGATTATCGTCTATGAAGGATCTATAATACCACTCAAGTTTTTATTTACTTAATATTTGAATGTCTGTGTAGATTCTCAGTCATCCAGGTCATAGTTGTCTGTAGTAGTAATATTTGAATATTATTATACTATTTTTAAGGTCAAATGACACAACTACAGTGCCTTGCGAAAGTATTCGGCCCCCTTGAACTTTCCAACCTTTTGCCACATTTCAGGCTTCAAACATAAAGATATAAAATTGTAATTTTTTTATGAAGAATCAACAACAAGTGGGGCACAATCGTGAAGTGGAATGAAATTCATTGGATGTGTCAAACCTTTTTAACAAATAAAAAACTGAAAAGTGGGGCGTGCAATATTATTCGGCCCCTTTACTTTCAGTGCAGCAAACTCACTCCAGAAGTTCAGTGAGGATCTCTGAATGATCCAATGTTGTCCCAAATGACTGATGATGATAAATAGAATCCACCTGTGTGTAATCAAGTCTCCGTATAAATGCACCTGCTCTGTGATAGTCTCAGGGTTCTGTTCCAAGTGCAGAGAGCATCATGAAGACCAAGGAACACACCAGGCAGGTCCGAGATACTGTTGTGGAGAAGTTTAAAGCCGGATTTGGATACAAAAAGATTTCCCAAGCTTTAAACATCTCAAGGAGCACTGTGCAAGCAATCATATTGAAATGGAAGGACTATCAGACCACTGCAAATCTACCAAGACCCGGCCGTCCCTGTAAACTTTCATCTCAAACAAGGAGAAGACTGATCAGAGATGCAGCCAAGAGGCCCATGATCACTCTGGATGAACTGCAGAGATCTACAGCTGAGGTGGGAGAGTCTGTCCATAGGACAACAATCAGTCGTACACTGCACAAATCTGGCCTTTATGGAAGAGTGGCAAGAAGAAAGCCATTTCTCAAAGATATCCATAAAAAGTCTCGTTTAAAATTTGCCACAAGCCACCTGGGAGACACACCAAACATGTGGAAGAAGGTGCTCTGGTCAGATGAAACCAAAATCGAACTGTTTGGCCACACTGCAAAACGATATGTTTGGCGTAAAAGCAACACAGCTCATCACCCTGAACACACCATCCCCACTGTCAAACATGGTGGTGGCAGCATCATGGTTTGGGCCTGCTTTTCATCAGCAGGGACAGGGAAGATGGTCAAAATTGATGGGAAGATGGATGGGGCCAAATACAGGACCATTCTGGAAGAAAACCTGTTGGAGTCTGCAAGAGACCTGAGACTGGGACAGAAATTTATCTTCCAACAAGACAATGATCCAAAACATGAAGCCAAATCTACAATGGAATGGTTCACAAATAAACATATCCAGGTGTTGGAACGGCCAAGTCAAAGTCCAGACCTGAATCCAATCGGGAATCTGTGGAAAGAGCTGAAGACTGCTGTTCACAAACGCTCTCCATCCAACCTCACTGAGCTCGAGCTGTTTTGCAATGAAGAATGTGCAAGAATTTCAGTTTCTCAATGTGCAAAACTGATAGAGACATACCCCAAGAGACTTGCAGCTGTAATTGCACGAAAAGGTGGCGCTACAAAGTATTAACGCAAGGGGGCCCAATAATATTGCACGCCCCACTTTTCAGTTTTTTATTTGTTAAAAAAGTTTGACACATCCAATAAATTTCATTCCACTTCACGATTGTGTCCCACTTGTTGTTGATTCTTCACAAAAAATTCAAATTTTATATCTTTATGTTTGAAGCCTGAAATGTGGCAAAAGGTTGAAAAGTTCAAGGGGGCCGAATACTTTCGCAAGGCACTGTATTTCAACAATGTGCCTTTATAATAGGTGGTTGCCCGTGACAAGCATCACTGGGAACTCAAAACACCACAATCATCTTCTAAACCTGCAGAGAGTGAGAAAGGAGTTTGGCTTCAGATTGAGACTCATCTTGGATATCTGAACTTATTTTTACACACTGGTGTTTCAAACAGTAATTCCCAGTGGAGTCCTCTCATCTGGGAGCACTTTCAGAAAATTTAGCAGTGGATCTTGGGCAAAATGACTGATGGTCTTTCGTCTCTGAATACATTACCTAAGGCAATGAACAGAGTATGGAGGGGGGAGATTGATAACACAAAAACTAAACACACACCCATTAAATTGTTGCACATAAAAGGTTCTCTCAGGAAAGCTGTTAGAATTAGTCTGAGCACTGTGGTTATTCAGTGTAGACCAATACATACAATAAAATATTAATGCTATTCTCGTCTTGAGCATTAAATCAATCAGCAACAACAACAACAACTTCTTTGCCACTGCTAAACAGAGATCAACACTGATAAGATTTTATAGATACCAGTGCAATTATCAATTCTGCATACACGTCTGTTTATTGATTGATTGTCTTATTAATTTCAGTGTCTAAAAATGTAGTATCTGTTTTGCTATCCCTGAGTCTACAACGCAGTGTAGAAACGGAAAGAGAAAAAGGCCTCCATTTAAAACATGTGCAAAAGCTCCACTGCAATGAGTCATTTTTTTTTTTTTTTTTAGCTGTCAGAAAAAAATGCCAGCATTGCTGAAAGGAATCACTAAGCCTGAAACATTACCAACCGTATCTGGCAATAAAAAAATATTTTAAAGTAGCCAATTAATAATGTATTTACTCCAAATTATGACACATTCCTCCCCCTTCTAAATACTTTGGACAAACAAAACATTTTGATAGAAAACCATTTTTCTAATATATGCACTGACATCTATATTTCTCACCTTGCTTTTTCTTGGTATCACATTGAAACCTCATTTTGTGTTATTGCCCCAGGCTTGGGGTAAAACTGGGTTGGGCAAGGAGCTGTGTAAGCTTCCCACACATTTTGTCCTGCTGGGTAATCTCATCACAGCAGGTGAAAATTAAGGTGGCGAAATGCTAGTGTCATAGAGGTGGCTGCGTGCAGTCATCCCCAAGCCAACAGTTACTGTAGTTAGCAGTAATGAGGACTGCAGTGCAGTAAAATCTAACTACTGAGAGGAAATGTGGGATAGCTATGCACAAGTGAAAAGAAGTAAATGCTAAATTGCAGAGAGTAATAGATTCCCAGTGTGTGGTTTTATGATTTATAACCGTATTGTCTGATTTTTGCATCATATTCTGCACTTGAAAATGTGTGGATCTCCACAGGAAAAAACACCCACAGCACTGAAGTTTGGAGAAGCAATTTATGACCAGAGGGTTGGGGTCAAAAACAATATTCAGTGCAGTTCAACTCAGTGAATGGCTGACGCTGACAGGGCACGACTCCTGTTATTGTTTCTTTTGTCCCTGTATGCACGTATAACAGCGAGAGAATGTGAGGAAAAGCAGAGGGAGAGAGAAACAGGAGAGGTGTGAGAAAGAAGACAGCAGAAAAAGAGATGTAGAGAGGAGTGAGAGAAAAGAGACAGGAAGAGTGTGACCACCACCAGCTCTTCATGCACCAAGAATACTAATCAGACACTCCAAGAAAGTAAAAAAGACTCTGGTGGGGAGGACACAGCAATTAATGTGACTGTAATCTCTTCATTACTGGCAGTAAAGTTAATCAGTATAACCCTCATTCAGTGTTGCCAACAAGGCCACAGCCATCCAAACCAGCTTCCAGTATAAAATGAAAAAAAGAGATAAATGTCAGATGAATAAACGATGTGCACACATAGATACCATATGCACACCTTTCCCCCTGCATAAACTGGGATTTGTAAAGGGATGGTGTGCTGTAAAAATGTGCAGACCTTATGATGTGTGTATTGGTTTTCTAGAGCAAGCCAATCCTGATCAGGTGAGTTGGAGATGAGACTGACCTTGACATAAAACAAAACCAATTTTTGCAGATCTTGCATTTCTTATTATCATTTTGTTTTGTTTTTTCTGTCTACAAAGACACTTAATAGTATTTTATGCACAATTTTCCATTCACATACTTCCTTGCAGGTAATTTGGCATGAACAACATTTTATTGAGCCTATCATTATTATTACAATAATTATTACTATTTGTACTTTTCAAAAATTTTGTCTCTGCCAGGGTCACTTACCTAGACCCGTTTGGACTATCTTTCATTTCTGTTTCCCCTCAATACTTTTTCTTCCGTTTGTGATGTCAGAAGTGAGACAGACCAACCCAAAGTTCATTTTCTGTGCTTGAGAAACTTCTTCCAGGATATTGTCTCACCGGCTTTGTCTAATAACTTGATATGTAAACAGCAATTTTGTAAATGATGAAATAAAGGCGTGGGCCCATTCATTCATGGCTAAAGACGGGAGTGGAAAGGAGGCTTTCACAACTGAGAACACTGATTGAGATTTATAAAGGAGGGCCCTGTTTGCACTTTTAAACATGGCACTTTTGAACACTTTTAGTTGTAACTCTAAATAGAATTTTATGCATCTGAACCCTGAAATTTTCAGATGCTGAAAAGATGATTATTTTAAAAAAAAGGAAAAGAAATAAGTAATTTCTTCAATGAAGCAAATTAAAAAAAAAAACCAAAACTTTTCAATGGCCTTCCAAAGACTTCTCATCAAATATTATGATTCCCTTAGAGGAGTGCACATTTCCTTTTTGTTTGACCTGAATTTCAGTGTGGGACTGAGCATAATCTCTCCATGTAAGCACTAAAAAGATTAACAAGAGATTAGATTTTTTTTGTGGAAAGCAGCACGCCCAAAAGGGCTCAAATCACAAACACAACAATGAGCTACACTGTTGCGCTTACTGGAATTGCTGTAACAGACATTGCCACTGGCAGTTCCAAATAGTCAATATGGCCAGTGTGCATTAACATACAGCTTAATGTATATTTGTTAATACATAGCCTCCATCAAATGCACCATTTAACACCTGTGTTTAATGCCTTCTAAAAACCTACACTTACCAGCTGTTTAAGAAAACAAAGAGAGAATATGCAGAGTATTCAGAAACAAAATAAAGCATTGGTTTGCTTTTTTTCATGGTATTTTTCTGACAGTAATGAACATTCTTTAAGAAATTATAAGCAATTAAAGAATAAGGCATCTCATATATCACTGTTCTTTTAGTGTTACTGTACATTATATTTTCTTGTTTGACCTGACAGGACGTACTTATGTGTCTGACCATATGGAGGCTAACTGTGCATTCATGCACCAAAGAGATTGCCAAATGCTCTGGAAGTACTGCTGAGATAAAATCAGCAAGAGCCCAACTGCAAATAGCACATACAGTGTTTTAGCAGATCTACAGATAATTTTTATATATATATATATATATATATATATATATATATATATAGACAGTAGAGTTGTAAATTGTGTAGTGACAGAGCCTGGAAAAAAGGATATTCAGGGATCGAGGTTACTTAGCAACGCAGTATCTGAGCAGTTAGGAAATCACTGCTTTGACTTTGATTGAAATCGATGGACACTGTGTAATTACAGAATCAGCTGTAGGTACGTTCGGGTCTAAAAACTGTGCATCACGCAGGCCGAAAACAAGACACACTGATGTTTAAGTTGTAAACTCATTCATTCCCTCCGCACAAAGAATAAGACGTCTGTGGATGTGACATAGCTGGGACAGATAAGTGTGAATCATTCTGCCCGCAGTAATTTAAAGTCTGCCTTACTCCTCATTATCTTCAGCATTTGGCACTGGTTACTGTATGTTTGTGTGCAAGCATGTGCAGACCAGCCCATCATAAAACTGATGCTACAGTCTTCATTTCCTGTTGGTTTTGCTTGTTGCGCTGTAGTGGGAGTTACAGTCTTCAGCCAGGATACTTGTGCTTCTGTCAGTGTGGTTTTGTGGTGTGTGAACATGTCTACAGTATAGGCAGATCTACTATACCACTATGTGAGTGATGGCTGTGGTCAAACGCCTCTGCTCTTTTTCCACTGATCAGCGCTTTCAGTAAACAATGTTCATTCTTTCCAAATGTATTCTGAAGCTTTTCTATCTGATCTTACAGAAAGACCATTAGCTGATGCATAAACATGTTTATGCATTTACTCTTGCGCTTTCAGGAGAATCAAATGTCCTCTAAAGTGGTGGCAATTTTGGGAGGACTCATTTTCATTTGGATTCAGAGGCTGTAATTTAAGAGGCAAATCATTTGTCACGTGCAGTGTTGGGCCTTTTAAATTCACGTGTGCCTCTTTTTCTCCTTTGTGTGGAACAGCAAACTATTCTACAAAATTTGGTGATTTTGTGAGGATGCCAGATCATATGTGGAGTAGGTTTGGGGTCATGGCATTATGTAAGCATAGTTAGGTAGTGGTCATAGCTGCATTCTGTATATTATCAAAAGCACTTGTTTCTTACTGGTCCACTTCATGTACTGTACTTCTACTATTTTCTGTGAGAACCAAGGTAAAATGATCTCACAAAAGAGGTGTCACCTTGACCGCTACCATACCACATGTTGCTCTATTCAAGTCTTCCTTTCACTTTCAGTAATGCCAGGAAAAGATAAATGACACTGAAAACAAGAAACCTTTCTTTGAGTTGTACTGGTGACAGGTGTCTGGCTGGTAAGTTACAGAGTGGGTTGAAGTCAAGTGAACTCTATTTCTGTGTGTGTGTGTGTGTGTGTGTGTGTGTGTGTTGCTGACCTGACAACTTTGGTCCCACCCCTGATGACCTGCATGTCCACATTACAGGTTCCGTTTGAATGCGAGACGAGGTTGATCTCCGAGAACTCGGCCTACGTTGATCAAAGGCGAAAAGAAGACATTTTTTTATCTGTTGCACTGTGTTGATACAATTTGATGTGTGTGTGATTAGTTATTTGTGTTTTTGTAGAAACTCATACCCAGTGAGCTTTTTGAAAATCACATGATTTTATTTTCAGTGCTGAAGGTTTTTGTGCAGGGAATTCTGTGCGATGTGCCATCTCTCTTTCATAATTAAAGCTGCTTTCACAGCAGGCACATTTTTCTTTATTAATAATTTGAATTAATGACTCATTCTGGGATCAGAACAGAAAACACCATAATTTTCAGCTTTATCAAGAAGTAAAAGGAGATGACACTTTTCAACAGCCCAAACCTTTCCTGTTGTTATTTACTTACACACTCTTTTTGTATTACATAGCTTAAATAAACCATATGCTAGTTCAGCTAAACAACGCACATTGCTGCTCTTTGGTGTGGTCGAAAAACACAGTGAAGATTTGTCTGTGACTCATAGCTGCCGACTTCTGTCTCCACTGGTGTCTATTTCACATCTGTGGTGAGGCTTGAGGTTGTAATTTAACTGTCAACATCTATTAGGTGTGAAACTGTTTGGTGTGAAACCCCGGAGAATAGTCATCTCAAATGCAGTAACTGAGTCCTGCAAAAGGATTTTCTGGTTAGCTGGTTGAACCAATACGAAACCACTACGACAGCCAAATGCTGCATTTAAAACAACATGAGCAAAATTAACTGTGCAGCATAATATAAAGGTCCCGTATAATTTCACTGCACTTTTTGTTTTACAAGTCTGGCCAATTGTTCATGCACGACTCATTTACTCATTTACTGGACAAAAGAAAAGTCAGCTGAGGACAGTCAAATGTTTATGATGTTTATAAAACAAATTAAATCAGTTTAAGGCTAATTCCTGACACATAAGTGTTGTTCATTTTTCAGTACAAAAAACAAAACAAAAAACAAAAATAGAGCAAAATAAAGAAATAAAGGAATAAAGAAATAAAATAAAGAAAATGAACCACTGAAGCAGCTTTCATTTTTTTTTTTTTAGCTCTCAGGAATTAGTATTAGTATGAGTGAGGGCCACATAAGAAAAAGTGTGGACACACGAAGCAGGTGTCTTTACAAGGTCATCAGAAAGGCTGACAGTGATAGCCTTAGTATTACAGGTGATTTAAACCAAAATAAAGAGAAAGTCTAAATTCCTATTAGATCACCAAAGCTATTAAAATGGATCATCTTAAGGACGTGGAACATCTGCAGATATTTTACCATGAATAATACTGAATAGAATGGCAGTTCAGTTTTATGACTCATCTCTTTTTCTTTAGCATTACATATCTATTAAATCCAGTTTGATACCTGCTCCACTTTGATGTCATATTCCCCAAAGACCTTCTTTCCTCGAAACACTTTAGCCCTGCAAAACAAAAAAGAAAAAGAAAAGAGAAGCGGTTTAGTCCCCCATTGTACACACCAAACCTCTCAGTTGTCTATGCTGCCCTCTACTGGACAACATACCTGCTGTTTAACAAATGAGACACAGAAAATGGAGGCCTGCTTCCGCACTTCTAATGACCAAACTTTCTCATCTGTAGAGTGATGTTTATACTGATGAGCCTTTGTGAACATATCAAAAAGATGCAGTAGATCATGCCATGCTGAAACTGAAGTTGGTGTCATCACAAATGGTGGTGACATTAAATTCTGATTCAGCGGCAAACATTTTGCAGTTTGAATGATGAATGTGCCCAATAAGTGCGTGCCTCGATGCTGACTTCCTAATATCTGGGCTGTTAATCATTCAAGAGTGACGTAGAAATAGATTACAAGTAAACACAAAGAGGCAGACAGATGGAGAGCAGGCAGAAAAAGACAGACAGGCACAGGGAATGAAAAGAGCATAAAGGCACACAGACTGCCAGCCAAAACACAAGCAGACAAAATGCTCGGGACATTTTTTACAATACAAAGGCATCATAAATGCTTCGCAGCGTGTTTACTCCACATCCATCATCAAACCATACACTCAGACTAAAAAAAAACAAGAACATGAATCAGGAAGAGCAGACATGTTTCTGATGTCCTGGCTGATATAACTTTTCTTTATGATTGACTATAAAATGAGGCGTAGTGTCTTTTCATGGCACTCCAGGAAACAAGTTTAAAAAAAAAAAAAAAAACACTTGGAAAAGTGAGTTCTCCGAACACATTTGAAGCTTGGGTAAAATGATTCCCTGTCTAATCTCATTCCTAATTGAACCTCCTTGAATTATTCATTACAACACCAAACATTACGCCAATTCATGTACTACAATTTGATATTGCATAAGATTGAACATGCACACGTGGTTACTTGTTGTGCTGTCAATTAAAAATATTTGCAGGATTCCTTCCACATAACCTCACAGGGACCTTGTGTAATGAAGCACAGAGGCATCTGGCTCGTTAGTGTGGTTCATTAGGATTAGACCATCTGTGAGAAAAACACTTTGAGACTATGATGCCTTAACTTCCAACAATCAATAACCACACCAGCAAAATGGGTGACCTTATAACTGCAGCAATATATCTTTATTAGCCCTACTAGATGGTGATCGTTTTAGTGTGTGTGTCTCAGCACAGGCAGCTGCTTAAACACACTGCAGTGGTGACACCCATGAATTCACCACTGAAGCCTCTACTGCATCATTAAAAATGACCACCACATGACACGCATCATCCGAATGAATGAAAAATGTCATCACTTCCTAGAGCATTAATTCAACAAGTTACATTACAAAGGCTCCAAATAGCGTATTGAAAGTCAAACATATCTAGTCCCACTGCTGCTGAATGGGTTTTGGAGTAAATGAGGTTCAATATGTATTCAGTGTCTGGTCCACAAAGCAAAACAATACACAAAGACATCCAATGCCAGGCCAACACACTAATGGACTATTATAGTGCTCTACTGAGAGACAGCTGATGTAGCCTCTTTATATAATTTCATTAAAACGCACAATGCTGCTGTCACATAGCAAAAAGCAGCACGTGCACAAACAAATCCTCAACAAAGCTGTAAGTGAGCATCTGAGAGCAGGCTTTTACAGGACAGGACCAAAGCTGACCTGTGTATTTAATGTCTGTGGGATGCACACATCTGTTTTAGCAGATGTCTGCAAAGCTTTATTGCTGTGATTTACTCTGCTTGTAGTCTGTGGAAAGAGTGAAAATTCACCACTGACACATTCTCACCTAAGTAGCAAAAGTCAAAGCAAACAGTTGACTATTTACAGGACGTATGTAGTGCACAAGCAGCAACCTTAGCATGTATCTAGGGATGGATTTTTGGCAACTTGACAAATTGAGTATTCACTTTTGGTCTGCCCTGCTACCTGAAGGAAATCTCTAATTATTTTGGAGCTAAATCCTCCACAGTGCTGTTCACCAGGTTAGTGATTCTATATCTATGTTGTTTCATGCTAGTTTGTCTTACAACCTTTACTTTTTAGAGCTTTGCTGCCTTCTATGGCTGAAAATTAGTTTTGCAGGCCAGTAAAATATCAAATGTTACAGCTTTAAATATCGCACAGTGCAAATGCTTACCCGGAGCATCTGAAGCCAATCATGCTTGCACCACAGATTTGAGTAGCTTAAAGTGGGTTGAAAACAGGATTTCTTTTTTTTTTTGCCTTATCCAGTGGAAAGAATCGGTCAGAAAAGTGCTTTGTTTCACTTGTGTACACACCCAACTACAGTAAAAGTAGGTGTCTACACCAGAAAACAATTGAAGCAAGGTCAAAATATACCACTGCAGGTCAGCAAGAAGAAGCTACCTTTTACACACCACCCCCAGTTTACAACAAACCTAAAATATTATACATTAGGATGGAAGGCACAATGGAAAAACAGTGTTCTGCCAACACAAACTTATACACCCTCAGGCAAAGCTTCCTCTCTATTACATCCATTCAAGCCTCTGTTTCCTTCAACATAATGGGCATGACAGTCTCAGGGGCAGCTAGTGTGACTAGATTTTAGTTCTGTTAGGTTAAAGGATTCCATAAATCACAAGGCTGCAAAAAACAAATCCTTTCTGACAGGTTATCCTTAAGCTTTCCTGTATTCATTTTATAGCACCCACTAATGTCTTAAAAAAGAAACACTTACTTTTACTAGTTTAATAAGTAGAGTGTAGCCCAGAGATAGACACCCACTTGCTGTTTTTTTTTAAAATTCCACAGTATACAGAATAAAGTGTGTTTTTCAAGCTGTCAGCAGTGACAGTATACACCATTAAAGTACTCTGTATTAGAAAGCAACGATATAAAGAAATACCTACTGAGCAAGTCTCCATTAGCTTGTGTTAAAGGAATAATTTAATATAAATTGAATTTTTCTGACAGACAACCCAACCACCAAAATATGTAAACTACGTATATTATATATATGAAATTACCCATGTATATTGGTACAGTGTAGAGTTTCTATAGCAACAACAACCGAACTTTTTCTTCTCTCTAGCAGTGTTTGAGTAGTGGCACACTGCTCAAAAAAGCATCTCAATGGGAAAAAAAATCATGCTGGATCTCTCTACTGATAAAGGGATTCCACGTTGTTTGATGGAAATGAAAATTATCAACCTACAGAGGGCTAAATTCAAAGACACCTGGAAATCAAAGCGAAAAAAAATTATGCAGAAGGCTTGTCCTTTTTGCCACAATTTCATTGCAGCACCTCAAATGTACCCAGGATTTCTTCCCAATACCTAATGGCAGTCAGAGTCCCATTGGTCAAAACTCAGTATGACCCCCACATGCTTATATGTATATCTGACAATGTAGGGGCATGCTCCTAGTGAGACAATGGAGGGCTCTCCTCCAGGATCTGGACCAGGGCATCACTGAGCTCCTGTATAATCTGAGGGTGTTGGGTGTTGGGTCTGGGGGTGTTGGATGGACAGAAACATAATGTCCCAGAGCTGTTCGTTTGAATTTAGGTCAGGCCACCCTCATGTTTCTGATTCTTTGGTCAGAGACAATCACACCAGTGTCCTGCAAAAGGTCATTTTGTAGGGCTCTGACAATGCTCATCCTGTTCCTCCTTGCACTAAGGAGCAGATACCAGTCCCTCTGATAGGTTACGGTAACTGCCTGCAGTGCAGACCTTTCACCAATTGAAAACATTCGAAGAACACAAAGAAGAACCAGGACTGCTGAGCTGCCAGAATCCTAAACCTGGACAAACATTCCTCTCCCAAAACTCCAGCAGCTGGTCTCCTCAGTTCCCAGACGTTCGCATCTGCTGTAAGAAGACCAGGGGAATGCTACACAGTAAACACGGCCCTGTCCCAACTTTTTTGAAACATGTTACTGCTATCAAGTTCAAAATAAACTAATATTTTTCTTAAAATGGTAAATTTTCTCAGTTTAAACATATGATGATTTATATGTTCTATTGTGGATAAAACATGGGTTTATGAGATTTGCAAATTGTATATTTATACATTTTCGTCACCATCCTAATATTTGAGCTTCTGGACCATATGGAGATGTTGCTGTGGTGTTTATAACTGTAGAAATTAGTTTGTGGGAACCTCATATTAAGCTCAGAACACAATTTCTCATGTTCCTCTATAAATTTTAGCTATATAGTCCATTATAACACCCTACTATCTCTAATGGCATAGATGGTTTAGATTCAGGTTTTGTGAACTAACAGCATGACAAAATTACAGATGATTCTTTGCTGGTCTAAATGTAACAGCTGAGCTAATTTTTCCAGGGACATTTAACATGATTCCACTTTTCACTATTGATCGGTGTAGTCCATGAGTCTGCAGCAGCCTGTAGAAATGAAGCCTTTCAAATCAATGCATGGTAATGGCAGAAAAATAGCAATAAGGAGAGGGAAAGATGACAAAGGCAGATGAGAGAAAAAGACAAAGAAGACAAATGAGTGGCAGCAGTATTTCAAATGGGGATACAGCAAGTACATTTAAAAATAAATAAGATAGCAAAAAAAAAAAAAAAAAAAAAAAGTAAAAAATCCAAAATCCACACATCTGACTGCTAAAAGGTCATGAAATGGTCAGAACCATCCCAGTTTTTCATGGTCTGAAGTCCTGTATCATATAATGAGTTTTACTTGGCAAGAGTACAGTCAATAATCATGCTATAATGGCTGTATCTGTGGCCCATTATATCCTAATACACATCACCTTATGACAGGAAGTGTTCCTTGGCACTCTATTTCTGCCCTATTTTCTCTCCCACTGTATCTTAGCTACAGTTTGACAAACTATGGAGGCAAAGTTTTTCTGCCTCTCACTCAGTAGTTTTCATAATTGATTCAGTATGTAGACACATTCAAATGATGTAGGCATACCAAAGAATTGTTCACGACAAGTGACTCAGCCTTAATCTTTTTAGTAACACAAGAGTGATCATGCAAAGTGCTTTGTGTAGACCATAGAAATACTATATTATGGACAGAATTGTCTACCAATGCAGAAGATGGAGAAGAGTTTCACCTGTAAGTTCAGATAACAAAACTTAAGAACAAAGCTGTTGTTTTAATAAATGAGAGATGATCTACTGTATTAGACTTGGATGATTCTGGTTTGTTTCACATAATCAAGAAAGCATTAAATTTCCAGATTACTGTTGTGGCAGTCCAAGGCAGTACTTGCCCAGGCCTCCACTTGATTTACACTGGAAGTGCACGAGTGTTGGGAGATAGCTGGTGCAAAAGGACCATGTAGGTGCTTGTGAATTCTGCAGGCTATACAACAAGAATCTGTGTCCAGTCTCTATGGAAACCTTCTGACTACATTCTGAGTCTTAATGTAAGTTTTTCTATCATATGTAAGAAAGCTGCTGCTAGACTGCTTTCAGAGACTGAAACACTCAAACATGTTGGGCTTCAGGCTGCACTCCAATCAGTAACATAAAGACTGGTGTTTTAATGGATAAAAAGCATCCTCTGAAATCACTGGCTAGGGTGTGTATGCTGGACTAAAATGGAAAGGACTGAGAAAACAGCAGTTCTTAACAGGATAACACTGGTTTTAGATTTATGTATATACACTGAAAAAGGGTTACCTGATGTGTTTATCATGTTAAACTGTAGATTTCATGTAATCATGGTTTGGACTCCTGTTACAGAACAGCAGAAACTGGGTCTAACCAGAACAGAAGGGAAACCCTAGTGTATAACTGAGGACAAGTACATCAGAGCCTCTACTTTGAGAAAATGACACCCGACAAGTCTTCAACTGGCAGCTCAATTAAATACCTGTCAAGGTCCTGGGCCTTTTGCCCAGCGTTTGGAGTTTTGGTAGCTTTTTCCAGTTTTCAGTTTTGTATTTTTCCTTAGGGGTTCAGTTGTACTTTTGGTGCTCATCGTATTAAGTTTACTCTGCCTTTCCTATATTCCCCATGTCTAGTCAAGTCTGTGTTTCCATGCCCTATGTTCTGTTACTTCCTGTGTTATTTTGCCAGCCTTTGTCTCTTGTGCATTGCACTCTATTTTGCTTCCTGTGCTTCCCTCCCAGCTGTTTCCCATTGTCTCTTTACCTGGTGTGCATATACTGTTTGTGTTCTCATCCGTTCTTTGTCGCACCATTGTTGTCACTGGTTTCCCTCTTGTTGGTGTGTTCATCTGTCTGTTCTTGTTTCTTGCCTGATGTTTCTTGGTTCTGGATTGTGAGTCCACAATCTGCCCCATGGAGGAAAAGCCTTTGAGTTTACGTCTATCTGCTGAGTACTGCATTTGGATCCAAACTATGCCTGCCACTCCGCCCGCCATGACAATACCAATAAGAGACAGATTGTAATTGTTACTGAAGTGAGTATTAATCATTGTTGGATGAAATGGAACCTTCAAAGGTTTATTTCACATTGAATGAAATCCAATGTGCCTGCAGTGATGCGGACACTGTACTGGTCTGTCGTCGTAAAGGGTGAGCTGAGCATGAAAGCAAAGCTATCAATTTACCAGTCATTCTACATCTCTACTCTCACCTATGGTTATGAGCTTTGGGTAGTGACCAAAAGAATCGCGAATACAAGCAACAGAAATGAGCTTCCTCCGAAGGGTGGCTGGCCTCTCCCTTAGAGATAGGATGAGGAGTGCAGCCATTCGTGAGAGGCTCAAAGTAGAGCTGCTGCTCCTCCACATCGAAAGGAGCCAGTTGAGGTGGTTCGGGCATCTGACTAGGATGCCTCCTGGGTGCCTCTTGGGTGAGGTGTTCTGGACATATCCTACTGGGAGGAGGCCCCGGGGCAGACCCAGGACATGCCGGAGGGATTATATCTCTTGGCTGGCCTGGGAACACCTTGGGGTCCCGGAAATCTGGGCTTCTCTGCTTAAGCTGCTGCCCCTGGGATAAGCAGAAGAAAATGGATGGATGGATGGATGGATGGAATCAAATCTGCTTTTCTTTAAAAAGCACTAAAATTCTAAATATGAACAATATTTGATAACAAACATACCAAATATATACATACAGTTAAGTGAAAAAGAAAGCTTTCATGGGACTCTATGCAGCACTGTAAACAATTAAGAACATCCTTACTGCTTCCATTGGAATTAAGAGAGTAAGAAGCAGCCAGGAGCTGCTAATCAAATGCACTCAATTAACTGATCATCAGCGAGTGTGAGCATGTCTATAAAAGCAGACATTTTGGCAGTTTGCTGGTGTGAAGGATTCAGGTGTGTGTTAACACAATGCCCCCACCTTCCTAGGAGTAGACATTGCAGCAAATTCATCTCAAAGTCAGACTTTGAAATGCTCTGTGAAATTCGAAAAACCCAAGAGCTACATCTCAGACTCTACAGGCCTCAGGTATCAAGTTAAAGTTCATGACAGTCTAAATACAGGGGTTGGACAATGAAACTGAAACACCTGTCATTTTAGTGTGGGAGGTTTCATGGTTAAATTGGACCAGCCTGGTGGCCAATCTTCATTAATTGCACATTGCACCAGTAAGAGCAGAGTGTGAAGATTCAATTAGCAGGGTAAGAGGGTATTTGCTCAAAATATTGCAATGCACACAACATTATGGGTGACATACCAGAGTTCAAAAGTTGGTGCACGTCTTGCTGGCGCATCTGTGACCAAGACAGCAATTCTTTGTGATGTATCAAGAGCCACGGTATCCAGGGTAATGTCAGCATACCACCACGAAGGACGAACCACATCCAACAGGATTAATTGTGGATGCAAGAGGAAGCTGTCTGAAAGGGATGTTCAGGTGCTAACCCGGATTGTGTTCCAAAAAACATCAAACCACGGCTGCCCAAATCACGGCAGAATTAAATGTGCACCTCAACTCTCCTGTTTCCACCAAAACTGTCCGTCGGGAACTCAACAGGGTCAATATACACGGCCGGGCTGCTGTAGCCAAACCTTTGGTCACTCGTGCCAATGCCAAACGTCGGTTTCAATGGTGCAAGGAGCGCAAATCTTGGGCTGTGGACAATGTGAAACATGTATTGTTCTCTGATGAGTCCACCTTTACTGTTTTCCCCACATCCGGGAGAGTTACGGTGTGGAGAAGCCCCAAAGAAGCGTACCACCCAGACTGTTGCATGCCCAGAGTGAAGCATGGGGGTGGATCAGTGATGGTTTGGGCTGCCATATCATGGCATTCCCTTGGCCCAATACTTGTGCTAGATGGGCGCGTCACTGCCAAGGACTACCGAACCATTCTGGAGGACCATGTGCATCCAGTGGTTCAAACATTGTATTCTGAAGGCGGTGCCGTGTATCAGGATGACAATGCACCAATACACACAGCAAGACTGGTGAAAGATTGGTTTGATGAACATGAAAGTGAAGTTCAACATCTCCCATGGCCTGCACAGTCAGCAGATCTAAATATTATTGAGCCACTTTGGGGTGTTTTGGAGGAGCGAGTCAGGAAACGTTTTCCTCCACCAGCATCACGTCGTGACCTGGCCACTATCCTGCAAGAAGAATGGCTTAAAATCCCTCTGACCACTGTGCAGGACTTGTATATGTCATTCCCAAGACGAACTGACGCTGTGTTGGCCGCAAAAGGAGGCCCTACACCATACTAATAAATTATTGTGGTCTAAAACAAGGTGTTTCAGTTTCATTGCCCAACCCCTGTAAGTAAAGACTGAATAAGTATGGCTTGTTTGGAAGAGTTACCAGCAGAAAGCCTCTTCTCTCTGAAAAGAACATCTCAGCTTGGCTTCGGTTTGCAACGCTTCATCTGAACAAGACTTCTGGAACAGTGCCCTTTGGACAAATGAGACCAAGGCTGAGATGTTTGGTGTCGAGTTTACTGAAAACCAAACACACCATATTAGCACAATTCCCTCATACCAACTGTCAAGCAGAGTGATGGAGGGAGGGTGGTTTGGGCTTGTTTTACGGCCACAGTACCTGGGTATCTTAAAGTCACTGAGTTTTCAAAGTATTCTAGAGCCAAATGTGAGGCTGGCTGTCCAACAGCTAACACTTATCAGAAATTGATGATGGAACAAGGCAATGACCCCAAACACAGCAGCAAAGCTACAACAGAATGGCTGAAAAGGAATGAAGCAAGGTGCTGTGATGGCCAGGTCAAAGGCCAGACCAAAACCTCATTTAAATGCTGTGGTAAAACTTTAAGAGAGTTGTACTTAAATGAATGCCCACAAACTTCAATGAACTGAAGCAACACTGCAAAGAAGAGTGGGCCAAAATTCCTCCACAATGATGTGAGAGTCTGATAAAGTCATACAGAAAGTGATTATTTCAAGGTATTTCAAGCTTTCTGATGACACAATTGAGAAGGTCACAGTAAATCACCAAGAAATTCCCAGACGCAGACAGATAAAGGCATGAAGAGGCAAACATAATTAGTCTCCTGCGTTTTTCTCACCAAGCAGGGAATCAGTCTTCAATCTGATATCTATCCCTCAGTGTCAGCATGAGTACTTTACTCAGACTCTCTGCTCTTGTTCTATGTTAAAATTAGTCAGGAGAACCAGCGTTTTTGATTGGCTGCACTGACTGAACAGGCACAGCGCAGAAACCTTTGAATCTGTGGTATTGGCTTATACATTCTTGCCTGAGGTGTAGATGTTGTTTGAATTATTCAGCTGCGGACCAGGGGGCTGTAACGCCTCCTCCTGCTATCATTCTCCTCTGAGCCCTGCAGGAAAGCAGGTATCCCAGAGGCTGAACCTCACTTCGGTGTACAGAAAGCACTATGTTGTGAAAAGCAGGTAATCTGTTAAATGGTGGCTTCTCTGGTTCAAATAATAATAAAACATTAGAAAAACATTTTTGATACAATTTCACATGAAAAAGGATTACAATTTTTTGCTCTTCAAGCTTTCATTTGAAATGAATAAATTAATATTAAATAAATTTTAACCTTTCTTTGAAGTTATTTACGCCGAAATGAAATAAGTGAGTGAGTGAGAGCTAACGTGCAATGCGCAACTTGCAAGCGTTGAAAAAAAAATCTGTTTCACTGTTGATGGATTGTAGAGGTATACACGAGCTTCCTGGAAGTTCAAACTCCATGCATCAAAAAATGCTATCATTCAACAGGAGACCAACAGTAAATATACAACCAAAGCCAAAGCAATCAACCAGCTTCCGGGGTCAAAGAAGTGGATTGCCTGTCACCATCTGAGCCTCACTCTGATTGTGCTCCAGCCCACTTGAAGACCAGACTGAAACAAGCAAAACTGCATGTGGCTGCAGAAAGGGTCGATGTGAAGTTGATTTCTGTATATACATTTGATAAAATATGATTGTTTCACTTGAAGTGTCCAATTATTTTTGAAGCCCTATACTTCGTTATGAACTACAAGTGCTATATTTCCTACACACTTCCTTCTGTACTGTTACAAACCAAAATAAAATACAGCTTTTTCCTTCACATTGAATGTCCTTGAGCGCAGAACCTGTAAAATAAAAAAATATACCTGACCAAATATTTTTGGTCTGCTTGAAGATCACTAAGCACAAACAATAATTTTGCAGTCTCTTCCCAGTTTCTCTGCATAGTGTGATAAATGTTGGCTTATTTCCGTGTAGCAAAAGACATCTCTGTAGTTTGTTTTTTTTAATCTTGTGGTTTTATTACATTACTGTGATAAATGAAGACCTGTGGGGCAGACAGCCCGCTCATATAGATGCTGAAATATGCTCATTAATATGCATATATGACAGCACCCACTATCAGCACATGTGTTAATGAAAAAGGACCCGTCTAGGGAACATCTCGAACCTAAACGCTTTAGTTGATTTATTGTTTTATTGAGGTTTCACTCAATCCCAATCCCAGTCAGACAGAGTCGACTAGTAGACTGAAGGACTGTAAACACACATGTGAAAACAATAAGGACAAGACCGACAATCAGTAACAAGGGAATCAGAGAAGAACAGGAAGTAAGATCAGCTGAAAGTGAATTAAAATACTAAACCAGGAAGTAACCAATACAGACAGACAGAGACACAGAGAAGGAAACAAAGGATGCACTGAGCGGGGATAAGGACAAACATGACGGTGAAAACTACAAAAATAAAAACAAGATTAAAACCAAAGGAATAACACCCCCACCCCCCAACCATGATAGCCATAGTGCGACCAGTACAGCCAGTTAGGTTTGTTTCCGCTCAGACCGTATGCCATAGTATTTGCAAATCACTAATTAATGGGATCACAAAGTCAGACAATTACCAGCAAATATGTGGCATGACTGGTTCTCTGGGTGGAAGAAAACTAACCTCCTCATTACTACAAATTGCTGACTGTATCCAAAAAATGGCTGTCGTAAAAACACTCTGATTAGGACTGCTGTATTAATGTTCTCCGATGGGCACCTCAAGAGTAGAATAAATAAAGAAAAGAAAAAAATCTCAATTAATTTAATAAGTTATTAGTAAAGCACGGAGGAGGGTAAGACTAATTGTAATTGAATGTGTCCAGCAATACCAAAGTCAAAAACTCCCTGAAGAGTCACACATATTGTTTGACTCACATTTATTTATTTTAGTGTGTTTTTTTAAGTCTCACTCTGTACTGTGTCTTGGCAATAAAAAGAGCTGAAATGGTCTAACAGTAGCTAAGACAGCAGGCAATTAATTCAGCATCTAAGTGATCTATCTGGTCATGGATTATCTGCACACACCCCTTGAAATGTGTTGTGGGTTGCCAGGTTGTGCTAACAGATGGGTTGAAATTGCATTCGGTGCATGGATTGTGTGTGTGGACTATTTCACAGACAATCTGGAAAGTTGGGTACCATTAGAGAAACACATAAAAGGTACTCATGCATTCAGATTATTCAAAATAAAATTTGAGTGTCACACAAATTCCAGTAGTTTCCCAGGAGAAATAGTAAAATGGGAGACCATTCCATAGAGGTGACTCCCAACATTAGTGTTTTTAACATAGTAAATATTATAGCCTAAATGTAATATAAAATAACACACAACTCAAAAAATGTAAAATTTAAACTTTCTTTTCATGACAATCTTATTTACCTGCCAACATCTAGGGTGGTTTACCTGCATTTTCTATGATGCAATTAAATTCTTTGTTGATTGGTGTTTGGATCTCACCTGGTCTTGCCATATATTGTCATTAATGATTTTTTTTTTCTTCAGATTTTACCGATGACCACTTATAGTTAAAATGTGGTCAACCACTAAGAAGCACTCTCATCAGTGAGTGCTGATATTTGTTTTTAATTAGTTTACCTGACAAACATTAGCACATTTTTCTTCGGCTCATGCTAAAAAGAGTTTAGTTACCAATTTAAGATGAGTTTATTAGCTCTGTGAGTCTGCAGTGTTGCTTTGTGTTACATGCTAATCTTAGCATGTAAACCAAGTTGCAAGGACAACACACTGACAACCATCTCTAGGATTTACAGAGAATGAAAGTGAAAATATCCAGTGAGCAGCAGGTCTCTGGGTGAAAATGCCTTGTTAAGGTCAAAAGTCAGAGGCGGATGGCCAGATTGCTTTGAGCTGATAGAAAGGCACCAGTAACTCAAATCACCACTCATTACAACCAAGGTAAGCAGAAGAGCAACTCTGAATGCACACCACTTTGAATCTTGAAGCAGATGGACTACAGCAAGAGGAGACCACACCAGGTGCCAGTCCTGTCAAGCTAAGAGCAGGAAACTGAGGCTACAATTCACATGGGCTAATCAAAACTGGATAACAGAAGATTGGAAAAATGCTGCCTGTCTGATGAGTCTTGACATTCAGATGGTAGGGTCAGAATTAAGCATAAACAAATTTAAGTTTTATAACGATAAGTGGGACATCTTCTTGGCACACTTTGGGCCCCTTGGTTCCAAATGAGTATTGTTTAAACCAGAGGTCCCCAACCCCCAGGTCACATATGGTCATTTGGTACTGGGCCGCACTGAAAGAATAAATAACTTACATTATTTCCGTTTTATTTATTATCTGAGTCTGAATGATGTTTTAATTTGAAAAATGGGCAGATTCTCTCCGTTACATCCGTCTATGACTCACTCTTGATGCGTCAAGACGCTTGTTTCGGTCACGCAATACGTTACCGCTAAAATTAAACCGACAAGCTTCATTGATTCTCCCGCCTGTCTAACGAACTAGGTTGGTTGTCCTACATAAAGCTCGTATAAGTGCTTTGAGTGGTCAACTAGAGTAGAAAAGCGCTATATAAGAATTAGTCCATTTACGATTTATATTTAGCAATACCAGGGAAAGCAGTGAGGCGGACCCAGCCAAGCGTTAAACTGACACTGTGGCACACGACACAGCAGCTCTGCAGTCACTCCCCATGTGAAATCAAAGCTTCCTGTTACTGTAGGGATTCTGACAGCGTGTTTGTGTTTGCCGGCTGATACTTAGTGAGGCCGATCCCAGCTAACTCACAAGCTAGCAAAAATAAGTTGCAGAGAAACAAGCTCAGGGCTCACACTGATTCAGCGTTATGGTGAGTTGTATTTGTTATGTACTTTATATTTATTTTTGTGGTGTATCTGAAGGCATGTTTAAACATTACCATGGTGACAAGAGAGTGTGGGGAGCAAAGAGGATGTTACTCATGTTATGCTCTTGGCACGATGTTATGAGAACGCTGCTGATAAAGTCACATACGAGTACACAGTGGATTCACTTTTATTATATTTAGAAAATATCACATCAAATGAATGGGAGAGTGTGTCCAAACTGTATTTAGTGGATATTTACAATTACTTCATTGCGTATATTGGCATGCTAACATTTGCCACTTCTGGTTAGCTTGACTCATATATCAAAGTAAAGGGCAAGACTAGATGAATATATTTCTGTTCTGTAATTGGAAAAAAACACTAACTTCATCAATATTTCACTTAACACTACAGATGTGAACCGCATGGTGGGAAATCATGTGATCACCCATACAACAAGAGTCCAAATATAGGATACCTAGCCAACTTATCATTTGACAAATCAGTGAATAAACAAATCATTTTGACCCTTCAGGTGGAATTTTAGAACAAAGCACACACACACAGCAGGTGCAATGAATGTTCATAGCAAAAACTTTTAGCATTGCATCACTTCTGTGGGAAGTTAAAAGGGTTTTCTAATTCATGTAAAAAATTCAACATTTTCTTCCCTGGCTGTTGACATTTCTGCCTTTCAGGGCTGAATTTCTGCCTAATAGCTAGACCCCAATATGTTTCTTCTTAATTTGACATTTTTGTTTAATTTCTGCTACAATTGGCTAATTCACTTTTCTCTATCTAATTATAAGATTTCTGTAACTTCTGCCCTTGTTCAGCTTGCTGCTACTGTATACTGGGTACTTCCTGGGATAAGAACATTTGTCACAAAAAAAAAGGATAAATGCTCAAAAGAAAGCTGAAAGTTCACAGTTTAAACTTAAATTGAACTTAAAGTCTGCCTTTCTTCCATTTCTCTCCTAAAGTAAGACATGTGCTCTGCCAGGATACATGTTGTCTACTCTGCTGGCTTTTAAGATTATGAGACTATTTTCTCAGTTTTAAATTTTGGGCTTTCCACTCCCGTTCAATGTTTTATTTACTGAGTGAAGGCTGGAATGGAGAGTTGAGGAGTTAGCGGTTTAAATTTAGGGATTTTCCACAACAGTCAGTTTCATCCTCTCCTGATGAAGCAACACAAAAACAGGAACTTTGGATTTGTAACTGCTTCACCAGTACAAGGGGGAAAAAAATGAACTGACAACACAGGATGGACAATTTGATCCCATTGTAACTTACAGTAACCTGAGCGCACAATCTCAAAGCACAAAGCTGTTGCCTCCAACTTTGAAATAAGATGGCCAGTGCCGGAGAGGCAACCACCCACTGATTCATTTCATGCAGAGGTGAAGCTCAGGTGAGTGCTCTTTCTGGTTTAATGTTTGGTTGAGGCAGAGTGTCTGTCTGCAGTCAGATGGAGAACTCATCACAGATGATGCCATGGCAGCTTGGCACAAATGAGACTTTATTTGCACTTTATCCAGATGTCTTTTTTTGACCTGCTGTGCAGACACACCCGTGAGCACACAATTCCAAACACACACATCAATATGCTCAGACATAAACACAAACTAGTCTGCAAAAAAAAAAAAAAAAGAACAAAAAGAAAAATATCAAGAGGGCTATTTCAGGGCTGGGTGATGTTTTCAAGAAGTCTGCCATAAAATGGTGTCAGTGAAGTAGCACTCAAGTTCAGGTTCATATCCGCTGTAGGCTCTTTGTGGTGAATTTTCTTGTCACTTGAATAAAAACATTTTTCAGTCTCTGCACAGGTTTCATTTTTAATGTTGTTTTTGAATGTTGAATGATGTGAATATGCAGGCTCTCTCCAGGCACCCTCAGACACTGTAGGAGGAGCGACTGGGATATGTGTTCACATGTACGAAGAGACAAAGAGTTGGCAGTTCTCAAAGAAAACTAGTGTTTGTGAATTATCTTGTCTATTCAAGGTACTATTAAAGAGAAGATGTATTTCTGTTGATTTTTTCAGATGTTCTTTTATTGTATTCTTTGAGTACCATCTTGGTATATTTATTGACTTTAATTGGGATTAACTGTGCCCTGGATGTTCTCAAATAAAGTTAAACTATCAGCATAGTTTAAGTGAAAAAGTGATGCAGCTTATATTTTATCTTTGACTGTAGTTAGTTTTTATAATCACCTCTTGCAATAGTAATTCTTGCTGTTCATCAAAGATGTCTATTACTGCTAATGGAAACTGAAAACTTCTTACTCCTGCCAGTTCAAATTGAATGGATCAGCTGGTGAAATACAACAGGCTTTTATTGCAAAGCAGGTCCGAGAAATGCAAGGTAAGAACAATTAATCTGTGCCACCAGTTTTGGTCAGTAAAATTTAAGTACGGTAAAAATCGCTTGTCGGATTCAAACGGCCCATGGAATTTCATCCGACTTGTAGAAAGTCCGTCTTATAAGTAAGTCGGAGAACATCTGATTCTTCAACATATCAGACAGTTTGGGGTCTAATATCGTATTTCACGACAATAGCTTTCTGCTTCATCCCTGGGTTTGCTTCCGCAAATTTCAGCTGCTATGTCCACTTTTTATAATAGAATTTACTAGATATGATAAGTCAACTGGTTACACCACTTTCATGGGAGGACAATGTCATAAATTAGCAAAATGGACATGTGAGAAATGACTATGTTCAACCATTCTATCTAACTATAGAATGATGCCAAAAAAAAATTATCATGATAGATTTATACAACTGCCAAGTAGGGTGAAGCCACCCGCACCTCCTTACTCTCACATATATATTGACACTTACAATTTAATACAGCATACGCCTACAAAAAGCTCCCCACACATTGTTTCACTGCCACAGTGTTCCTGTTTGCAAAGCCATCATCACTTCACTTATTGTTCTGTTTTGTTGAGGGCTTCGGTGTGCGGTTTCATGTGTGTGTACATGTGTTTTTTCACCACCCACATTGTCGTGACAATGCTGGGAGCATGGAGTTTAAATTTAGAGAGAGACTGAAAGAGAAAGAGGACATTTCCAAAACACCTATTGGCACTTTGCCAAACAGGAAGAGTCACAAACAGAAAGTTTAAAAAAAATATATAAATATTAAGAAAATATAAGGAAAAATGTTGTAATGTGATGTAAAGTAGATCAATTGTTTTGCTAAACGTGAACACAGTGCCTCTTGGTCACTACATGAAGCAATCTAAAAAGTGGGTGGAGTAAGACCATTACATTATCAGCAGGTGGAATTGGAATGGGCACTAGCAATGCCTGGTGACATCCACACTTTGAAAGCAGCAGGCCCTACCCTCATGGACTGAGTGGAGAGGCTGAGTGGCTTTCTTTTCAGGAAATCTGTTCGTGGTCTTAAAGGAATCAAAGCATACTTCCAAGGATGGACAATGATCCCTTTAAAACTTAGATGTATCTTTTAATGCATTATAAAATTTCTTGTCATCAGGTTTATCTAAGGACTATTAAGAAAATCTTGCGAGACCAGGTGTGCAGTCATCCAGCAAAAATCATTTAGGAGATGCAGATGAAAAATATAAAATATGAATATATTTATTGTAGAAATCCTGGACAAAGAAAAGAAAACAAGTGGGCAGGTAGGACCATCCAGTCAAATATTAAATATTAAAATATTTTAACAGTGTGTCTATATACGGCCCTCCTTACAGCCAAGGTGATTTTTACACTCTTCACACTCCACCAGACTGATCTTCAGGCTTTTATGGGCATACATAGATGCCAGTTAAAGGCATGGCAGGGCAGAAGTCCTGACGTCATTCTAAGAGTATGCTACAGAAAACATATTCATGTGAACACTGTGAAAAAACATTAGCTTAAGCTGTTACCATGACTAATGTGACACAAAAGAAACAGTACAAACTAGAACACATTAAACAAAGTTTATCATGCATTTTTTTACATAATAGAAAGAACAAAAAAAACTCAAAGACTCAAACTAAAAAAGCAACTTTGGATTAGTCGGTATTTACACCTCTGCATGCTAACTCAATCCACTAAAATAGTTCAGTTTGCTTTCATGACAAGAAGTGGTTTCAGTCAACAATGTCATATCACCTCTCGCAAGTGATGACTGTTTCTTGTCCCTGGATCCTTTAGGATGTGGAATTTTGTTTATATATTTTGGTCTATGTCCTGTCCTTCATGTAAGTGTTGTGCCTGGCAGCCTCTTGTTTGGTTTCATGTGTTTGTTGTGGAAAGACAAAACTAAATAAATAAAATATTTTTTTAAAGAATAAAAAAAGAAGGGGGGGTGTCATGCTTCACTTCAAAATGGGTGTTAAAACAGCTGTCTGCCTGGTCAGCACTATACTGAGTTGAATAACTGCACTTGGAACTTAACATAAATGCATTTGTGTGCAGGTACACACAAAAATATGCAAATGCAAAGTGACTCTGGCCATTAATTTGCACCATCAGCTTTGCATCTTTGTTTTTGTTTCACCGTTTGTCCTCCAGGGTCATGGAAAAATAAACAAACAAATAAATAAAAATGGTTTTGCTGCACAGTCAAACAACATACTGTTAAGTATAAGATTCTGATACACACCAGAGCCACTGATACCTCATACTAAAAGAAAATATAGTGATTAAAGCCTGGGTAATTTACCGCACCACTACACATAAAAGGTACCAATCCTATGTGGGTATTGGCAGTGATCCAGCCTTTAACTGGCCTGTTCATTTTCTAGTCAATTTTCCAGGGATAACACTAAAACCTGTTAAAATGGAAATGTAAACCTTTCCCCAGACCCACCCGAGGGGTCCTCAAATTACTGCCTATTCAGACACTTTGAACATAAACAGCTACAAAGGGATGAATTCTAAGAGGACTGTCTTTTAAACAAGCTTTCAAAGCAAGCAAGACTTGCACAAAGTTTTAATTTTTCAATTCCCTCCAAATTAGGTAATTGAAAAGTTTAATTAAAAAAGTGTTCATTGTGCATTGCACAAACCTGAGGGCCTGAGGGCTTTGGCATAATTCCTCTGCAGGCAAAAGGAGTAACATAGCGTTTTGTTTCACATTACTGGTTGGTGAATTGGTTTATATTCGGATCACCCCACATACATTTTATGTTAAACCATTTTTATTAAAAGAATAATTGTTTAGAAGGTTACTTCAGTGAGTTCAGTTAAGAGTTCTTTGAGTTCAATAGTTTAAAGAATTCAAAGCTCCAAGTTAAGAAGCAAAAATGGAGAAAAACACAAGTTAGATGAATATGTCCTTTGAGAACTTTCAACCACTGAAAGGGCAGCCTTTTCTTTACAACTATTGTAGGAGTTCTGCTCCCTGTTTCTCCAGGGTAATTGGAATAAAACATTTAGTACTGACAGAGAAGAAATGTTGAGACCTATATCATACATTAGAAAACTGTGCTGTTAAAGATTGGTGTGCCATAGAGAAAAACGACAGCTGCAGTAGTGTTGATTCTGGGATTCTGCCTCTTTTTAGCAGCGTGATGTTCAGTCCTTCCAATGGGAGGAACTCAGGCTGCTTCTATACTGCTGAGCATAGGACACGGCTGAAAATACACCCTTGGGTGTTGTACTTACTTTGTGTAGTGTATTGCTGCTAATAGTTTCCCCCACAATATAAATTTGCTGGAGCCCAGGTACTGTCTTTGTTTAGTTAATGTGCCTGCTGTCTCCAAAATGCAATTTGCATGACTAAGCAGTCTGTCCTCTACGTGCCAGAGTAAAATGTACTGATGGATTACTCCTTGAGGCTACAGACACATTTCAGGATGGCAAGACAATGAAGGTGAAAAATGACATTAAAAAGTCTTTGCAAATCTGTCAACCTGAATTGAGTCTTCTCTGAGTTTTGTGTGTATCTATAGCCACTGTAGATTAATGTCAATAGTCATCCTTTTCCTAAATCACATGAATTAAAGGCAATGGAAATGTTATCAATTTAGCTGATCCATGACTAAACCTGCAACATAGTATATTGCTGATTCTGATTTAAGAAAGTAATCTCTCTCTTTTAGTATCATTTTGAATTTTTTTTATTGAGATTATAAAATGTAGAAACTAAGATCTCAAAGGCATCCGCAGCAACTGACTAGTAAAATTCCATAGCTTACGTAGGCTCCATGTTGCAAATTAAGTAACTGCAGTTGATTCTGTCCCCCTTCAGTGGTTCTTCTTAGCTCTCAGACTCTACAGCAGAGAGTGTAAGTGGAAGCCGAAGATGACAAGAGGCAAAAGAGAAGACATTAGCAGTGAGAGGGGGAAAAAAGAGAAAGAAGATGAAAAGACACTGAGAAAGGCCCCTTTCTAGTGGATTAGCTGAATTGGTGAAAGGTGGAAGCATAAGCGTGCATTGGGGTTAATTGAGATTAAACTACCAAAGGAAGTTACCATTTATCATCACAAGTTAATTGAAATACTACTCCCCCACACACAGATAAATGCATTCATGGACACAAACACAAAGAGGCACATGCATTATGCCAGTGCTTATATTCAGATGGCATTTGTTTCTATTAAGAATTCCAACAGATCTGTCAGGATTATTCACTAATAAAAATGAATTTAGGTTAAAACACAACACACTGATGTCATGCAGGAGTAACCCAGGCTAACCAACCTCTCAAGCTTATCTGGACCAAAACAAAGAATGCTTTCAGTCACAGAAAATGAAGCAGTCTTTGTGTTTACAACACTGTGCAGCGCAGAAACAGAAAGACTAGTGATTTATCAATTTCGGAAGTTTGTCTTGTTTTATGTCATCTAACAGTGCCTGTGGATGGGAAGACTCAAGTAGTAAGCCCTGCTAGTTTATCAGGTGCCTGTTCAGAGTGGAGTGGGAGTGTAATGATCCAACAACAGGATTGAGGGAGGTGTGGGTGGAGGCCAACAGTCATATGCAACTACATTACTTACTACAGCTTTGTATCATACTATATTTGCCAAGCCACAACCACTTTGAGTGAGTCAATAAAATTTCAAAAATTGATGTGTAGCCTTCCCTGAGTCATGGTCACATCCATCCATCCATCCATCCATCCAGTTGGTCATGGGAGGACTGGAGGTTTTCCCAGCTGACATTAGCTGAAAGGCAGGCTACACTCTGGGCAGCTGGCCAGGGCTAACACAGAGACAGTCAACCAGAACCAACCAGAAGACAGCCGTACCCCCCTCACAATCATATCACTTAGATAATATATCAAGTTACCAAAGATGCTCTAGAAAAGGTCTCTGGACAGGAAACTATTACACTGGACTGTCAAAAACACATTCAGATTAGACTAAAACCTATAGTGTTAAATAGTGAGCTTTAGGGTACTTCCAGATTTGGTATGATTAATACCATATCATGGCTCCGGAATCCCCCCTCATCCAAACTTCCCTGCTGGCCAGTGCTCACAGTCATGTTCAGTAATCAACTACACCTATGTCACCATCTATGAGACTTGTATATACATTAAAAATGTGTACCAAATATGATTTATTATATTCACAGAGCAGCCAGGGCGGGTCAAATGTTGCACTGTTGCCAAGTGCTTGTTTATAGGGAATCACTGGATGATTGGGTTTCTCCTTGAATTTAAAGGATTTTTCCTACATAGCATAAAGCTTCTTGGGATGACTGTCACTGCACACTGGCTCTGTGTAATCAAAAGTAAATTCAGGTAAAACAATGTAATCCAGGTTGTTCAGATCCATTGTACAAAGACACACGTGACTCACTTAAATTAATAAACAACGTTTGGTGGGAGACAGGCAGCGTGTCTGTTTATCGTCATTTAAACGAAGGCTCAAAGCCATAGACTTCCTAGAGCTGTTTGGCTCTGTATACCCAAAGAGCGCACATGTAAGCATGCAGTCATTTAATGTGGTTTCCCTCTGTCACTGCTCTGCATAATAGCTTGTCACACAATGGAAATATCAAGGACTTCTGCTTCTTTTTGGCTCAGTGCAACTCATTAGTTATAAGGTGCCTGACATTGTAGTGTGTATGTGTGTGTGTGTGTGCTGAAGACAGGTTTACAGAAAGTCATTATGATATTGCTTTGTGTCTCTCCTTCCTTTCTCTGGAAATCTTCTAATATAGTTTAAAACAAAGACAGTCTTTTGATATTCAAATTCTAGGTTTGTGCCATAATTAGACAGTTTAGGGACATTTCTGATACATGGAATTAGATATAGAGCACATGCAAATTCTAGCTTCACTTTCTTAGGTGAAAACCATGACTCAGCTCAGAATGTTGATATGCTAAAGGCTATAGAAGGCTCAAAGATATAATAATTAGACAGGCAACAAGATCAACGTTTGCTTTTAATGACTTCCATCATACAGCAATAACCTCATAACATATATGTTATGAGTTTATGTATTCAGTTTTCTTGATAGTAAAAAAATAAAAATAAGCAAGAAATAGAAAATCAGAAAAGAAAACAAAGATTGGCAATCTGGACCACTGTACCGTGTTTCCATATAAGCACCTACTGACTAATCCTCTATTCTATTAATCTGTTTTATACACTCATGAGTCTTTTGCTCATGCTTAACTTCAGGCACTGTCATTTACAATCACTATACAAAAGGTATCAAACATCTGCAATTGTTCACATGGACTCAGTGGTTTATTGCACAGTTTAACATTACAAAATACCTCTCTAGTCAAGCTGGATTAAATGAACTTGAGCTGTTCCGATATTTGGGCTCACCTGTGCACAAATAACAGTAGACTCAAGGGAATCCAGCTGCAACATTTGAAGCGCACAATATTTTCAGTTTTTCTGCTGCATTTGGACCTCTGTATCTGAATCTGAAGTAGTCTTCACTAGCATGACATTCTGACTGCCCATTCTCATGAGCCTTATCTTATGACTTAAATAAACATATCTTCACACCTCAGTCGCTATTGCTTTTCTCCTATAACCTCCCTGGATCTTCCCTCGCTCTCCTGCTCCCTGTCAGTTCTCCTGTTTCGTGTGTCTGTGTGTGCGTGAGCTTGTTTAGCCATGACATGGCCTGAGTGCAGCAGCCCTGAGGGGCAGTCATGTGCCATGGCGCTCACTCGGACGTTAAAGAAGCATGTTGCAGAGCTTTCCATTCGGAGCAAAACGGTGTTGGTTTATACCTCTTTCACTTATACATACAGTTATTCTATAAATTTTATACATCCCATGTCCTTCTGAGCCTTTTTTGTTGTTGTTGTTGCCTTTCCATCATCTCTTTTCCTTCATCGACCTGTATTTCTTTCTGTCTCACTTGTTACAGCCCACTGTATCATCTCTAAACATTTTATTTTTCTCTTTTTAGATGTCTCAGTCCTCCACTCTGATCGTTTGGTGAAATAAAAGCATGTCCTGGTAGTTATTTTGTCCTCCATTCACTTCCAATCATCCTCTACATCCTTGTACTAACACCTAGTGACATCACAGGCTGAGAGTGAAGTCTTATTCTCCTCAGTTCAATTTAATGCCCCCACCCCCCATCTGAAATCCCAGATTTTGCACACTTATCATCTCCCACTCTCCCTCTTTCCTCCCTTTCCTAAAAGCAGAAATATAATTATTCTCCTTGCACTCTCTATCAGGCACAAGACGAGACAACACATAAAAATGCAAAATATCCTGTGTTCTCTCTGATTTAGAAGCTAACGGCACTATCCAATACATTTCTCATTCTCATTTTCTCATTCTAGCATCTGTTTCCTTTGGGCTGATTTTCATTTATATAAAGTCATCATGTAATTACAAAGCCGGGAATTATATTTCTCACATGCCAAAGCAAGCTGGTTGTTCTTTTACTTCGAAAGCACACATCATAGGCTAAAGAATATAGTTTTATAAAAAAAATTATATTTTATTAAAAAAAATGTAACCCCCACAGAACGTTTGTATTTTTGTTTTTCACAGATTGAGGACTGTTCTTTGTTTTACACCATTGCTTTACATCAAGAAAACGGGGAAAATACACACAATCAAGAGGACACTATTCTCAAAACATAAAAGCATACTTAACAAGACCCAGCACAAGAGATTACTGCCCCATTTCATAACAGAAAACCCTTCAGCATACATCTTA